>PVJI01007169.1:0-80192 GCA_004026765.1 Micronycteris hirsuta | reverse complement strand
TCTAGATAGTGTTTCTCACCCAGAGGGGTTTTGGCCCCTCAGAAGACATCTGCCAATGTCTGGAGACATTTCTAATTGTCACAGCTGGGGCTGGAGTGGAGGAAGAGCTACTGGCCTCTGATGAGCACAGACCACCAATATGCTGAACATCCTACACCGCACCGCACTGCACGGCCCCCTTTGAACAAACATTATCCTGCCCCGAGTGGCAGTCGTGCCAGCGTTGAGAAATGCTCTGGTTGGTGAAACTGAAGTTCAGACAGCTGAAGACATTTGCTCAAGGTCATACTGCCGGTAAGTGGGAGCCAGGGTTCATGCTCAGGTCCTGTCTCTATGCCTAACACTTCTTTTTAAGATATTTATTTATTTATTTTAGAGAGAGGGGAAGGGAGGGAGACAGAGAGAGAGAGAAACAGCAATGTTTGGTTGCCTCTCACATGGCCCTCACTGGGGACCTGGCCTGCAACCCAGGCATGTGCCCTGACGGGGAATCGACCCGGGACCCTCTGGTTCCCAGCCCGCGCTCAATCCACTGAGCTACACCAGCCAGGGCAACACTCTTCCTACTGTACTGCATTGCCCTCTTTTTGACATGAAACAGGACATCACATCCTGAGTGTTTGGAAAGAAGTTTGAAGTGTTGGTTAGGAAAAAATATTTCATAAAGCTGTACTGTGAGGAGAAATAGGAGAAGGCAAATGATTCCCCTGTCCTCCTAGAAATCTTCTCGCCTCTCCATACTGCCTGGCTGTTGTAAATACTGGAGTGCTCTATCCAGATCTATCTGGGTTCCCCTTTTCTCCCCGCTGCTGAGGCCCTCTCCAGGAATTATCCTCAGCCCAAGAGAGCCAGGCCGCCCAATGTCACTCCCCCTTGCCTGAAGATGGGACTGCCCCAAAGGCCAGCCCAGCTGCAGCGCTCCCACAGCATTTCTCTGGTCTCCTGGTTTCCATCTCCCTCCGCCTCCTTACTCTCTCCAAGGGGATGTTCCCGGGAACCACCTGCACCCCAGTCTACACCTCAGAGCCCGTGTCCTAGAAAACCTGATCTAAGCCACCAGATAAAAGTTACGATTTAAAAAGACTGTGACAGCTCACAACATAACAGTAAGTGAAGAAAATCATTAAAAAACTAGATATGTGGTGTAATACCAATTCTATACGAAAGAAGATGGCATAGTGATTAAAAGCTTGAGTTCCAGAGGAAGACAAACCTGAGTTCAAAACAAGCTCAACAAGTACTAGCTGTGAGTTTTAAATAAAGTATATAACTCCTTCAAGCCTGTTTGTCATCCACAAAGCAGAGAAGTTAATAATGTCTGCTTCTTGGGCTGCTACGTTAAGAGGAAATGAAATGATGCTCGTAGAATGTTGAGCACAGTGTTAATTCTTTCAGAAAAAAGACTGGAAGGACGTCTGTTACAGAGTTCACGCCCGAGTGTTGGGGCTGGAGGATGTTTTTATTTTCTTTTAACTTCTCTGTATTTTCTGCAATTTCTACTACTAACAAGTGATAAAGGACATCTTTGGTTGCAGCATCCATGCCAGCTGTGCCTAATTTCCATTGGGGGACCCATGTGGTCCAGAAAGCCTGGCTCCAGGATTCTCACCACTGCGGCCGTGACTCAGGCAGAGTTTGTGAGGGCCCTGTTGGCCCTAGGGATTGTCTCAGGGGTGGGCACAGGACCCAAGCCATTCCAATCAGAGTGAGTCTCTGGACTCTTGCTTGGAATAGTGGGACAAAAGGACAACCCTGTCACATGCTATGAATAAGGAAGTACTCATCAGAGGAGCGGTTCATAGTTAATCTCCTAATCACAAGGTGACGTGGACGCCTTGGAAAGCAGAGCTGAGTAAGAAAACAGTCTTGTCCCTGGTGACACCGCTGACTCTCTGAATCAAAACACACCCTGTATATCTATATCTATATTCATATCTATATCTATCTATATTGATGCCGATTTATATCTGTATTTATTCTCTATACCTATATCTATACTTTTCAATTACATGAATTAGTATTGTTCAAGCAAATTTAAACTGGGTCTCCCATTACTTGCAAGATAAAGACTTTTGAAACACTTGCAGTTTTTCACAATCAGAAGTTAACAAAAGACAGTCTATTCAGTCAATGGTGTTGGGAAAATTGGGCAGACACATGCAAAAACTGAGACTAGATCACTTTCTTTCACCACACACAAGAATAAACCCCAAATGGATTAAAGACTTAAATGTCAGACCTCAAACCATAAAATTCCTAGAAGAAAACATAGGCAGTAAAATCTGGGACATTGCTCCCCGCAATATTTTTTCTGATATATCTCCTCGGGCAAGGAAAACAAAAGAGAAACCAAGCAAATGGGACTACATCAAACTAAAACATTTTTGTACAGCAAAGGAAACCATCAACAAAATGAAAAGACAACCCACTGAATGGGAGAATATATTTTTGCCAATGATGTATCTGATAAGGGGTTAATATCCAAAATTTATAAAGAACTAATAAAACTCAACAACAAAAAACAAACAATCCAGTTTAAAAAATTGGGAAAAGGACCTGAATAGACACTTCTCCTAAGAGGACATATAGATGGCCAATAACAAAGGAAAAGATACTCAACATCACTAATTATCAGAGAAATGCAAATTAAAATGGCAATGAGCTACCATCTCAACCTGTCAGAATGGCTATCTATCATCAATAAATCAAAAAACAAACGCTGTGAGGGTGTGGAGAAAGGAGGACCCTCGTGTGCTATTGGTGGGAATGAAGATTGGTGCAGCCACTGTGGAAAGCAGTATGGAGTTACCTCAAAAAAATTTAAAAATGAAACTGCATTATGACCCAGCAATTCCACTTCTGGGAGTATATCCGAAGAAACCTAAAACACTTATTCAAAAAATATATGCACTCCTATATTCATTGCAGCGTTATTTACAATAGTAAAGATGTGGAAGCAGCCCAAGTGTCCATCAATAGATGAGTGGATCAAAAAGCTGTGGTACATTTACACAATGGAATACTACTCAGCCATAAAAAAGAAGGAAGTTTTATCATTTGCAATAGCATGGATGGACCTGGAGAGCATTATGCTAAGTGAAATAAGCCAGTCAGAAAAAGACAAGTGCCCTATGATCTTGCTCATACGTGGAGTCTAATGAACAAAATAAGCTAACAAACAAAATAGAAACAGACTCATAGATAGAGAGGAGACTGACAGCTGTCAGAGGGGAGGGGCAGTATGGGACTGAGTGAAAAAGGTAAAGGGATTAAGCAAAACAAAACAAACAAAACAAAACAAAACACCCTCATAGACACGGACAACAGTACGGAAATTACCAGAGGGGAAGGGGATCGAGGGAGGTAACAGAGGGTATAGGGAAGATAAATGGTGATGGAAGGAGACTTGACTTGGGGTGGTGAACACACAATACCATATACAGATGATGTGTTATAGAATTGTACACCTGAAAGCTGTATAATTTTATTAACTAATGTCACCCTAATAAATTCAATTTTTAAAAAAAAAAAAAACACTCTTTCCTTAGTACCGGGTCAAGCCCTCCTCCTCCGACCACAGTCTCAGATGGATGTCCCTGGTCCAGCTTGGCTCTCCTGTAAGCGAATGGCTCCTGGACTCATTGCCTGGATGTGCATCTGACAGTAAATGAACTCATGCCCTATACGGCTCTCTGTCCCAGGTGTGTATATTTTGTCTTCCCAGTGAGTCAGAAAACAGCTTGGGAGTAGGGGGTCATGTCTTATCATTCTCTCATAAATCTCACAATGCCATTTCCCAGATCCCACATTGTCATTTTTTCTCAGGTCTCACATTTATGGAAAGCCTTCATTTAGACTTTAACGTTTTCTCCAAAAGAGGCTAAACAAATAGTTGTACCTTGTGTCCTAGGTACTTTCATTTGTCAGGAAATACATTAATTTGCCAGTAAAATGATTGAAACATACAATTTCCATCATCCTGTTTAGATGTTTCTTAATTTTTGTGTATATATTCACATATTCATATATACTATGTATATGAATCTCCAGAGACTGCAGATGTCCTCTGAGGTGTTCTTGGTGTCAGCCACAGTGCCAAGGAGGGCATCTGCAAAGTCACTTCATTCTCAGAGCCTGAAGGAGCCTCAGTGGTCATCTAGCGCAATTCCTTCACTTCCTAGTTGAGGAAACTGAGGCCGACGGAGACAGAGGGCCTTGTCCAGGCTGCACTGACGATTGGTGCCCCAGCCAGGCCTTGAACTCAGGTCTTCTAAGTGGCTAATAAATACTCATTAAATTAAATAAAACCACCCCAGCAGAACTACCCACAAAGCACTGTGCAAATTCACCTTGTAAGGTGCTCCATAAATGCTTCGATTAAGAGTTTTATGGCAGGTTCAAAGTTGTTAACTCATTTTTCAACTTGTCCGAGGCCCCATATGATATAGAGCACCGGGCTGGTGTAGGAAGGGATTTTTCTCCACCAGTCAGCCAGGTGGCTTTTTTCAGCCCCCGGAGTAGCTGTTAATCAGGTTTCAATAGACTTCAGCATTTCACTCAGAACCTGTTGGCAATCCTAAAACTCCACTGATCCTGTCATCTCTGCAAAATGAGCTCTGGCTATGGCCCCATCCATTCTCAGTTTTATTGAGGGATCCCTCAGAACAGTTCCTGCTGCAGCATTAATACGGGCCTCAGCAGGGACCCCCTTCTTTACCCCGAGCAGCTCTCTCAGGGCACAGAATGATGTGCTCTTGCTCCCAGAGATTTAATAGCATCTAGGCAAGTCTGTAATGTGCTCTTCATCCCAGTGCCAGTCCAGTGCTGCCGTGCACAGGTGGCGCCTGTTGGCGCTAGCGGTATTCTCCTCTGGGGCTGTCGGATCCCATCCAATTTTCCCCCTTACAACTTTGCAGAGAATTCTCCTGCCCTGCTTTTTGACTTTTATCAGACCTGTTGAATCATTCGTGTGACACTTCTGCATTGTTTTATCCCAACTTCCTTCGCCACGCAGATCTCACACAAGTATCATCTAACACACTGAGCAACTACTATGTCTTTGCCTTAGGTCTAAGGCAGCGATTTTCAGCCAGTGTGCCATAAAATTTTTTAAAACATGCAATACCTGACTACTTAGTCAGGGACACTGACCTCCTTTTCCTTAGACTGTCAAATAAAAAAAATGACAACAACCAACACGATAGCCATCCGGTGTGAATGCCCTGTCTTGAACCGTAAATATATAGGTCATGTAACAGAGTTGTATCTTATTGGTCATGTCCCATAATAAGATTGTGTCTGATTGGTTAATTCTTGGTACCAGAAATCCTTATATACAAGTATAGGCACCTGATTTTTTTAAAAGTCACTTTGGAGCAAAAAGGGTAGGTAATTACTATTATTATTTTTTGTAAAGCAATTTAAATTATACCTATTTTTTTGTCAGAGTGGCAAAAATATATTTTTTGGTGCACTGCACAATTTTAGTGATTAGTTATGTGTGCCATGAGATGAAATAGGTTGAAAATCGCTGATCTAAGTGGATTTTCTCATTCACACTCTGGACCACCTTATGGTAAATATGACTCAGTTTTTCTCAACTGAGGAGACTGGCAGTTCAGGGAGCTTAAGCGACTGGTGCAGAGCCACACTACCAAGAAATACTGGCGCTGGGAGTTTTGAACCCAGAAAGTTCAATTCTTGGATTAGGACCCTTTACGGCTGTCTGTGTTATGAGGTCTCTAAGTTTAGGAAATTAATTCCCTTGGAATCTGCTCACAGCTCTTCCACTCACACACAGATGACCGCCAACCCTGCCTTACTAGCAGGGCATTCTACCCGCAGGCATTAGGTCACGGTGCTTAGATTGCTGTGGCTCTCTATGAACAGTATGTGAAACCTAAAAAACATCCTCTCCCCAAACTATTTTAAAACATTGCAGAAGGGCAACATGAAGGATCTTTGTGATGTTGGAACTGTATGTTAACTGTGTTGAAATATACACAGGTGATTAAACTGTTTAGGACTTAATACCCACATATGAATGAGAACATGTGAAATGAGAAATCTGAGTAAGATGGTGGGTGGTGTCGATGTCAATGTTCTGTTGTGATACCATATTGCAGTTTTGCAAAATTTTACAACTGGGGAAAACAACAAGGTGGGCAGGACATCCCTCTGTATTCTTTGGTAAAACTGTATGTGAATCCACAATTTTTAAAAATGAGGAAAAAAGAACCTCACAAAATAAGACCTAGTACTTGTTTAATTACATGTTTACAAAATGTAATTTGTGTCAATTGGTTCAGTGTCATAAGTCAATGATCACATCATTATATAGATGTAAGTTTAAATCACAAAAGATAAGTAATTCTTAGAAACTTACTATTGTAAAAATCATTTCAAATTTGATATGGCAAAAAAAATGCATGTGATTTTGGATGTGAGTGCATTGTGATATATTTGGTATGACATGGGTGGAGCCTTCAAAAGTAAGAATGTCTAAGGCCTGCAAAGGCCTTGAAATGACAGTCTTTGCCAACCAGCCCGCTTATCCTGCCGCTAATGAAGCATGTGCCCTCGCAACGGACTCAAAACTTGCCATGTCTAAAACTAGGCCCCTCTTGTGTATCAGTTCACAGTTTCCGCATTCTCTAAACTGCTAATGGTCCACAAGTTGACACAACCTTTCTGAAGGTAAACTTGACAATGCGTATCCAAGTCTCAAAGTGCTTGTATCTTTTGCGCCAGGAAATGGTATTTCTCATTTTTGGATGACTGTGACCTCAGAGTGGTAAGGTTGGGGAAATTTTTATTTTTTCTTATATTTTTCTGTATTTCCTAATTTCTAATAATTGGAAAAAAGGAAACCGGAGAAAGGCACAAACGCTGCTAGCCGTGAGAAGATCCTTCATCTCAAATTCAGTGTTATTAATATAACAGGCACAAATCATGAAAGATGAAAAACGAACACAAGAAGTATGAATATAAAAAATTCAAGTAGGGATTAAAATGTTCAACTTCGTAGAAAAGGAATAAAGGTGAAAAGATAGGTTATGATATTTAATTCAACAGGCTGTTGGAAATGAGAGAAAATTACAATACCCACGATCAATAAGCATCCAGGAAGTCAGGCACCGCTGGTAGAAGTGTAAATTCTTATCATCCTGTAGCAGCAATGTTGTGATATGTACCAAGGACTTAAAAAATTCACTTACCTTTGGATCCAATAATTCTGTTTCCAAAAATTTACCAAAGGAAAAAATCCACATTGTACATAAAAATATTTATGCAGAATGCTGTAAAAATTTGTGCAGGGATGTTGTAGAGTTCTTTATAATAGAAAAAATCATCTAAACTGTCCAACAGCAAGAGCATGGTTAAGTAAACTATTACACATTAATATTATGGAGTAGTGCTCAGCACATAAAAATGATACCATAGGGAAATATTTAAAGACATAGAAAGATAATTATATTGCTTGATAGACGGGGGGAAAACAGATTACAAAACAAGAACAATAGGATCCTATTCACATATATACCTTCTCTACACAGACATACACGCATACTTATACATCAATGCAGGAAATTAACATTTTGGTTATACATAGAAATGGCAAAAGTCATTTTTTAAGAGGTAAAATTAAGGAGGGTTATTCTCTTTGAGTTGGTCTATATTTTTCAAAAAGAATTACTTTTGAAATGAAAATAAAACCCATAATCTTTTAGAAATAAAACAACAAACAAAAAGTGTGTTTGGGCGCCTTCTGAACAGACTAGAACTTGCCTCCACAGAACCGCTACAGACAGGAGATAAAGGAGCTCCGCGTGTGCAATGTGTAGAGTGGAGCTAATAATACTGCTTTTGTTCACCACACATGAGTGTTTGAGGATTAGAAAAAAAGTAGATACAAATAAGACGTTTTGGAACCACATTTGTATTATTGTTGCTGTCACTACGCTGGAAAATACATTATATGTTGTATGGAAAGACAGTGTCACCAAGGAAAGGTAGTTGTCCTTTCTGTTAAAGAAAACCATTCTTCGTTTTTTCCATACACTTTTTTACACAACGGTGAGTCTGGTAACCACATAATTATCTCAATAAGTGCAGAAAAAGCAGCTGATAAAATTTATTAGCTTTCCATGATAAAAAATACTCACCAAATGAGGCATAGAAGGGAACTTCCTTAACCTGATAAAGGGCATCTACAAAAACGCTACATCTAACATCACACATAATGCTGAAAGCTTGAGAGTTTTTCCCCAAGATCAGAAACAAAATAAGAATGGGTACTCTCAAAACTTCAATACTGTACTACAGTTTCTAGCCAAGTCAATTAGGCAAGCAAATAAAACAAAAGCATTCAGAATGAAAAGGAAGAAGTGAAGCTATCATCTATTTGCAGATGTCATGATTTTACATATAAAAAATCCTAAAAAAACTATCAGAGCTAATGAACAAGTTTAGTAAGATTGCAAAATATTTGATACAGGAGCAATACATGAAACTCAATTGCATTTCTTTACAGTAGTTATGCACAAACTGACCATAAAATTAAGAACACAGTTCTGTTTTCAACAGCATCAAAAATACTCAAAATTTAACAAAAGCGCAGGACTTAAACACTGAAAACTACAAAACATTGTTGGAAGAAATAAAAGAACTTCTGCCAAAATAAATGACAAGACATCCCATGGATTGCAAAACTTAGTACTGTTAAGATGGCCATACTCCCCAAATTGATATAGATATTTAATATAATCCTTATAAAAATATCAACTGCCTTTTTAAAATTTTAGCTGAAATGGACAAGTTGATCCTAAAGTTCATGTGGAAATGCAAGGGACCCAGAGGAACCAGAACAACCCTCAAAAAGGAGAACAAAGTTGAAAGACTTATACTTCCTGATTTCAAATCATATCACTGTGGTAAATCCATAGAGATAGGATTTCTTTGGGGGGGTGGTAAAAATGTTCTAGAATGAGATAGTGGTGATGGTTGCACAACCCTGCGAATATACCAAAAGCCATCGAACTGTATACTTTTAAATGGTGGATTTTAATAACATATAGATTATAACTCTAAAAAACATACAGAGTGAGTCTGGGGCAATGTGCCAGTCCCAACTGGAACAGACCCCACTGGGATCATCTCAGGGGGCAGCTGACGATGGTCCCAACCAGCTGGAGCGTAGAGCAGCAGCCAGCTGTGCAGCTGCTGGGAAGCTAGACCAGAGCTGGCAACCAAGACGGGCCACTGGCTTGCATGTGCTCAGACTTCTTCCGCACAGAGCAACAGATTTCCCCACAGGCTCTCATCATCATTTCCCTCCTTGACATCATTTCACTTCCCGAACAGGAAGCTCAGAACACGGGGCCCTCTTCACCTGTTGCACCAACCAGCCATTGCAATCACCTTACACAATGCTTCCGCTCTGTAATCACTTTCTCAAAACTAATAGAAACAGGTTTTAAAGATTTTTATTTTAAAATTTAGCCAATAAAGTTAAATGCTATTCAGGAAAATCATCACTGGAATGCTGTCGCGCTCTCCTCCCCCGGAGTTTTGTCAATATTTTATCTTCATTAAAGAAGCTAAAGATTTTCCTATTTTCCAAGCTGAGCCAACCCAGTGGGTGCTCTCCCCTACATTCCCCGGACTAGGAATCCCTCTTGGTTGTTTTTCCTGTAAATTTGAGGCTTGGGAAAACAAGACCTGGAGCTAGGTTTCACCAGCTTCCCTGCCGGGCTAAGGATCACCTGTGATACTAGTAATTGTTGTTTTTGGTAACTTCAACTTGAACAGCTACAAAAGGTATAAATCACCCCCAAGACTCTTAATTACTCCCATTAACAGTTGCTTTGTTATCCCGGATGCAGCGCCGGTTCACTTTCTGTGAGTACACACTGTGAGTACCCAGCTACAAGCCTGGCTACAAGCCAGGAGTTAAAATAAGTTATGCTAAATGGATGGCTCAATTGTTCCCCTGGACTCTCTCTAGGTTTGGGGGATGTGGGCCTAAGCGAACGGACGCTATAGGAGTCGGGGGTCTGTGCATCTTCTAGGAGTTCCTTGGGGTGTAACACTGCCTCTTGCCATGGCTTTGTTATTTTTCTAGCCTTTCTCAGTTTCGCCTCTGGCATCATTGTTTTCTTCCTCCCTCCCTCTCCTTACCCTACCCTGTGCCACCACAAATCTTTCTCCTTTTCTTCCACACATTCTGTAACTGGCACAAACTAGAGGTGTAAAATTTAGGAGGAAATCCCCAAAAGGAAGGAAAGCCACTCAGCTGAGCCATTTAAGCTGGAAATCTGGAGGTTTAAGTTAACTCTACAGTCAAATCTGAACTGTCATGAGGAATTTAAGAAGCTCTGTGATGTGGCCCCAACCTCCCTGCAAGCCACACCCCGGGTGCCATCGCAGTCTGTGGTTCTTAACAGGAGACTGGCAGATGGGGTCTGATCCAGCAGGTCCACTTCCTAAGCAGGAGGCCCTGGAGAGATCATTTATATCTGCTGAGCCTCAGATCTCCCACATGTATCTACCTCATAGATTGGGAGGATTCAATGAGATGATTGCTACAGGACGGTGCTTAACACAGTTTGGCACAAAGTAAGTTCTTAATAAAACTGCCACACCGGTGATGGTGAGAATCTGCAAAGCATGCCCTTTGCTTTCCGTTACTAATTACGTTAGAAAATTTTCAGGTCAAATGCCCCAGCTGCTTTCACCGGCATGCTGCCCCATTGCTCTTGTCCCCTGCTTCTCCATCCATGCCCCTAGAGCTTGCAGTGAGACTTTAAGTCGGATATTCCTTCACTCTGCCTTGAATTCTCTGCCTCCGCCATTGGGTTTTAAACTTGTTGAGGGCAAAGATTATATGCTGCCTGTCTGTGGAGTGAATGAAGAAATAATGAAATAAATGTGAGCACAGACCATTTAGAAATAATGAACCTTTTCCAGGCATCTGATGTGCCAAGAGTCTTGTAAGTCCTACCTACTGAGAAGTGCATCAGAGGCCTTAAAAATGCATTCGGTAACCAAAAATATGCTCCTGCTTTTCCCTTCCCCCTTGGAAGGAGTCCAAACCTCTTTCTAATTCCCTTCCCATCGAATCGCCCACAGCGGGTCACAGGGCCAACTCTTTATGAGGAGCCAACCACACCTGCCCCCAAGATCAAGGAGTCTCCACCTAACACATTAAAAAAATTTCAGGTTCCAATAAATCTCAATCTCTCTCCCCACACATGTACACACATATACAAATGAGGCCATCAAAATCTTAACAATGTTCATCTTTGGGAACTAAGAATTTGGATGATGTTAATTTTCTTTTTTTTCTTTCTGTAATTTTTAGTGTCTCTACAATGAGTATTATTATCATTGTAACTAGAAAAAAGTTAACAAAAAGAGTCCTAGGAGAGGAAAATAAAGCCTCCTTAGCTAGAAATTACATGCTGAAGCCATAAGCCCAGATTGCCTAGGACAGCTCTAATTTCGGATACTGTGACAGTCTGGGTGAGCTGCTCCTTTGTCAATTTAGTTCACCTAGCAAAGCATGCCCTAAAGAGGGGCCATGAGGTCCTGCCACCGTCCCTGATGGCATAAGTCATTTGCATGTTAGCAGCTGTGTGCCTGTTGCAGCCCCCAGAGCCCCAGGGAACATTGAAATGACGGTCTTCCATTGGTGCCAGGAATCAATGTGCAGAGTCGAAAGAAATGGGACCTGTGATCCTGTCTTCATGAGCATCACTATCATCACCACTGACACTTATGGAACTCTTGCTGCTTGCCAGGAATAATATCAAATGCCTGCGTTATCTCACTCAACCTCACAACAACCCTGAGGCAGGAATTATTACTGTTTTCCATTTAACAGAGAAGGAAGCAGGAACTTAGAAAGGTTATCATCAGAGAAAACATTCACTTCACCATATTCTACTTTAGAACATTTCATGTGAGAATGACATAGACAATTGAGTTAAGAATCTAATCTGTGGAAACAAACTCTGAAAATATGCAGCAATAAAATGACAGGTTAAAAAGAGGGAGGAGGCTGGCCGCCAAGCTCAAGTTAAGTCAAAATATGCAGGTGCCTCTGCAGCCCCGAAGTGAGAACCCAGTAAGACTGACCGCGGATAGGGGGGCCACAGAAACAAGTGTTTCACTTATGTTAATATTTGCAAAATGCATAACCTATTTGGAACTCGGAACTGCATCTGTCCACACTGAGGAGAGACTTGTTCCAGGCTGGTGACAAAGACCTTGAGTTAGCCTGTTGCTCTAATTATTCAATAGTTAGTTTCCCAATAATTTAATTATTATTTTAAAAAGGATAATATATCAGAAATCTCTTGTATTCTTTTATAGGGTTCATGTTTGTTGTTACATAGTTTTTTTTTTCTGTTTTTTTTTTTGTTCCATAGTTTTATTTCATTGCTAAGGCTAAGGTAAAACGATAATTCAGTTTAAATGTTATATGTTACAGGCAAGTACTGCTGACAATGTATGATCTCAGGAATTCTTTGAAACTTGTCTTTAGGTATTACTGGCACAAAATGACAGCCTGGAGTTTGGTCCTCTGGATGTAAAAAGACAAATAAAGCTTCCTGTGGCTTGATAACTCATAAAAGTTAACTCTGCCACAAAACGTGTGAGGGGAAAAGGCTCTAGATTTTTTTCCTAGCTCTGGGATGGGAAAACCAGAGAAGCCTGTAAGAATCCAGAGAGTGTAGTACTATGATCAGTAAAAGGTCAAGATTTCACATTTAAAAGAAAAGTGACAAACCACAGAGTGAGAGAAAATCTTTACAAATGACACATCTTATAAAGACTATTATCCAAAACGTACAAAGAACTATTAAAACTCAATAACACTAAGAAAACAAACAGCCTGATTTTAAAATGTGCCAAAGACCTTAACACCAAAAGATACCTCACCAAAAAGAAAACAAAGATTGAAAATAAGCAAATGAAAAGATGCTCCACGTCATCAGAGAAATGCAAATTAACACAACAATATACCACTATTATTATTAGAATGGCCCAAACCTGGAACTCTGGCAATACCAAATGCTGGCAAGGATGTGGAGCAACAGGAATTCTCACTCATTGCTGCTGGGAATGCAAAATGGTACAGCCACTTTGGAACTATGAAAAGTCAGCTTGGTGGTCTCTTACAAAATTAAACCTCCTCTTTACTGTGCCACCAGCAATCATGCTCCTTGGTATTTACCCAAAGGTGAAAACGTACATCCATGCAAAAACCTATACATGGATGTTTACAGCAACTTTATTCATAATTGCTCCAATAGGTAAATGATAAATATATTGTGGTACATTCAGACAATAAAATATAATTCAGCACTGAAAGTAAATGAGTTATCAATCCGTGAAAAGACATGAAGGAACCCAAAATGCAGATAATAAGTGAAAGCAGCCAATCTGAAAATGCTACATACTGCATGATTCATCCATATGATATTGTGGAAAAGGCAAAACTATGGAGACAGTAAAAAGACCATTGGTTGTCAGGGTTTAGAAGGGAGAGAGGGATGAGTAGGCAGAATACAGAAGATTTTTAGAGCAGTGAAACTGTTCTCTATGATACTATAACGGTGGATGCATGTCATCACACATTTGTTAAAAGCCATAGGATGTAGAACACCAGGAGTGAACCCTAATGCAAACTGTGGACTTTGAGTGATAATGATGTGTCCATTAGGTTCATCATTTGTAGCGCAGGAGGTAGTGTGTGTGTGGGGGCGGGGGGACAGGTGGTATAGGAAGTCCCTATACTTTATGTTCAATTTGGCTGTGAACTGAAAACTGCTCTAAAAAAAATAGTCTATTAAAAAAATGAAAAGTGTTTCTGTGTGTAATCATCATCATCTTCTTTTTTTAAAAGACTAATTTTATAGGCAAAATTTTGAAATTGGGTGGTTTATCCTTGGAGTTTCCCAGGCTCTACTTTGGGTCCCATTTCCCCGTGCCAAGTACCGGGCTTCTCCACCCTATGCTAAGCATGGTGTTTAAGGCCATGGGATAGTGGTACCCTGCCCTCACGAAGTTTAGCATTCAAAGATGAAGGGAGGCACCCAACAAGTAATTATTATACCTACACAAATAGTTACTGCAATGAGTGAATTGCAATGAGTGTGCTAAAAGCACATAATAAGATCAAACCAAGTCAATGGAGTCAGGAATGGCTTCCCTGAAGAAGAAACTTCATCTTCAACCTTAGGGTTGGGTAGGAGTTATGTGGGGCAGGGTGTATTCTCAGGTTGTGGGGTGGGGGTTGACACAGGGAGGAAACACCATGCAGGAAGGCTCTGAGGGAAGAGGGCCTTGGGGCCTGTGGGAGACACTGAAGGGCCCAGGTGACTGCAGCCGGGGGGCAGGAGAGGGAGGAGGGATGCAGCTGAAGGGGTGAACAGGGGGCAGATTGTGTTTAAACCCACCTAACAGCAAGGGCCAGCTACCAAAGATCCTGAGCAGAAGAATCATGGCACCTTATCTCTCATTTTATTTTCAGAACCTGGTTCATCCCTCAAAACCTCATGGGTGGTTCAATAAACACTTGAGAAAGGAGAGATGGAAGGAAAAGCAAAAAAGATATGGTACACTCATTCACTCAATATACTCATGCATGTATTATATAATAACTGGAATTCCAGTTGTCTGAAATTGGCAAGCCACCCACTCAAGATAATTCATTTTCTGGATGAAATCATCATTGCTAACGTCATCATCATCACCTGTTATTCAGAGGAACACTTCTAAAAAAAAAAGCACTATATATTATTAGAAAATTTTATTGTAATTTCAAATCAGAACATTGTCATCTCATTTTGTGTGTGTGTGTGCTCAAGATTTGGGGGTCACTTTACTTTCCAAGTGTGCTATATCTGAAAATTTATGTGTATCTCCCGATGAGAGATATAAGAATTTTATATAACTTTATAAAACAGCAACTTTACTACTAATGATGAAAAGTTTTGGTTTTTATTTGTATTCATTGCTCTTTAATGACCTAAATAGCTTTAGCACTTTGCCTAGTTCAGACAAAGAAATATTGACTTCCCTCTTTTTTTTCCCTTCCTAGTCAAATCGTCTTGCCACAGGAATGACTTAGGTAATCTGACTATTTTGGCATTTTTTCCCATGGTTCAGTCAGAATTCTACATGAGTACATAGAAATTCTAAGAATGAAGTGTTCTCCTTGTTGGTAATGCCATCCCAAAGGTAAATGACTTCTGTTTAGATGCTAAGAAAAGTCCCTCCCACTGTTTGTAACATCCTCTGCAGTCAGATAGGAAATATGATCAGGTCTCATCTAGGTGAGGAGAAAACACCTCTTTAAATTAAGAGAACTAAGAAGGAGGCATACTTACAAAGTAAATAAAGTCAAGACAATTAGAACACAACGATTTGTTAGGACCCGAGGCACATATGGAAAGAAAGAAGAGGAAGCAGGCCAGCAAACTGACTAGGCCTTCGGCAGGTCTCACTGAAGGTGCCCAGGTTCCCCTGCTGTGCTGAGCTGTGTCTCCCCACCAGATAGTGGCCAGCATTTCTTCTTGTCTTCCCAGATCTCAGGAGATGTCTGCTTTATGGTAGATGATAAGAAAATGTGTGTTGAATGGAATGGATGGGAGAGAGGATGAGTGGATAAATGAGTAAATAAATAAAACAAAACAAATGCATTTTGGCTGCTATGTGTTGAAAAGGGGTCAAATAACCTTCATTTGGAAATTACTCAAGTATCTGCTAAGGTGTAACTAGCAGGGCTGGTCAGGGTGCACCAGGACCTGTGTGTATGGGGACTGAGGTGAGAATGTAGAGGGAGCTGGGAGTGTCCTGAAGATACTTTAGGTCAGGAGTTGCAAACTATGGCCAGTGGGCCAGTCACCTATTTTTATAAACGAAGTTCTGTCAGAACACAGCCGCACCCATTACTTTACATGTTGTTTATGGCTGCTTTAGGCTTTAATGGCAGAGCTGAGTAGTTCCAACAGACCATATGACTCAAAATATTTACTATCTGGGTCTTTACCAAAAAAGTCTACACACACACCTGCTTTAGGTCAAAGACAGAAGAGGATCAAATCCAAGAAGACCTAAGCAGGCAGAATCTGGATTTGTGGAAGTGAAAAAAGAATAATAAGTGTGACACTGAACCTTAGATACACCATATGTTAGAATTAGAAGAAACCCCAGAATTCGCTGGACAAACTTCCTCAGCTTTAGGAGAAAATACTTTGGCTCCGAGAGGGAAACTTGCTCAAGGTCCCACGGTCAGCTGGTGGGAGCTCAAGGACTGGCAAAGACCAGGTGGGTCACCAGGTGTGGACTGTAACCAGATGTTGTTCAGAAATGTAAGGTGAGTCTGTTCCTCGACTGGCAGAGACAGAAGGCATAGGATCATCTCACATCTTGGGGCTCAGGGACACATGACTGTCTTCTTTGAGAAAAAGACAGCATCTGGGTGAAGAAGGAAATAGATGACCGCTTTCTTAAATTCCTTTTTTTGCATTTTGGATTTATGGCTGACTTTCCCATCTAATATGTGAGGGTCAATGCAACCCAACTCAAAGTTAACTTTGCAAGAAATCTTGTGGAGCAGCAGTCTTGACAGGCTCCCATTAAGCATTTTGTCAATCGGTGATGCCTACTCCAGAAGCAAATCCAAAACATAACATTCTGGATAAATAAAGAAATAAAGACAAATGCTTACTAGGTTTAGGACCCCTCTGACATGACACATGTTGAAGAAAAACAACAGTTAGGCTTCACTAATAATGGCCTAGAGAAGCATTCCTTGGTGGTGTGAACCCACCAAGCATTGTTGGCCAGACAAATAGTTTCTTTGCTAACAAACTTCTGGGCCAAGAACAAGTTCACTGAAGACTTCTGGTCAAGATGGAGGTGTAGGTAAACACACTTTGCCTCCTTGTGCAACTGCAGAAAGAATCACAACTAGACCTCAAAACAAAAAATATCCAGAACTGTCAGAAAACCGAGCTGTACGGAAGTTCAACAAGCAAGGAAGCCACATTCATCTAGATGGGCAGGAGGTATGGAGATGCAGAGCCAAGTGGAGAGGCACAGAAACTCAGTGTAGCACAGAGAGGTAGTGGCGGCAGTGGAATGGGTGGTTCCACTATTATGTGTGGTGGATAAAAATCAGGACGGATACCTTGGGAGTGAATGATCCCAGCTCCAGGCCAGACTGCACAGCCCAGGGTTCCAGCACCAGGAAGATAAATCCCCATGACTTCTGTCTATAAAAACTTCTACTTCTGGGGAGTGGGGTGGCAGAAGAAAGTGGTGGAATTTCAGGAGAATCTGCTTAAAATGTACACAGACCAACTGCCTCTGGGATTCAGCACCAGGGCAATAGGTGGAAGGATGTGTCACACAGGGCAAGTGTGGGGCAAACCTCCAGAAGCCAGACAACAGCATTGAACACTCTCGGAGCCCACCCCCCTTACAGAGCCACAATGCGATGAAGTGGGTTGCCCCACCCTGGCGATTACCTAAGGCTCCACCCCACACAATTTACAGATGCTCTTTCTACAATATGCCATGCTATTAAGACAGAGAATCAAAGCAGCCCTACCTAATACACAGAAACAAACACAAGAAGGCTGCCAAATTGAGGAGATATGGCCCAAATGAAAGAACAGAACACAACTCAAGAAAAAGAACTGAACAAAATGGAGATAATCAACTGATCAGATGCAGATTTCAAAACACTGGTGATCAGGATGCTCAAAGAACTCGTTGAGTATGGCAACAAAATATAAAAGACTCAGGAAGAAATGAGGTTGTAATAAGGGAAACAAAGAAAAATCTACAGAGAACCAACAGTAGAGAAGATGAAGCCAGAATTCATATCAATGATTTGGAACATAAGAAAGAAATAAGCATTCCATCAGAACAGCAAGAAGAAACAAGAATTCAAAAAAAAAAGAGAGAATAGTATAAGGTGTCTCTGGGACATCTCCAAATGTACCAATACCTGAATCATAGGATTGCCAAAAGGAAAAGAGGAAGAGAAAGAAATTGAAAACTTATTTGAAAGAATAATGAAAGCAAACTTCCCTAATTTGGTGAAGGAAATAGATATACAAGTCCAGGAAGCACAGAGAGCCCCAAACAAGTTGAACCCAAAGAGGACCACAGCAAGACACATCATAATTAAAATGCGAAAGGTCAAAGATAAAGAGAGAATCTTAAAAACAGCTAAAGAAAAGCAGAGAGTTACCTACAAAGGAGTTCCCATAAGACTCTCAGCTGATTCCTCAAAAGAAACTTTGCAAGCAAGATGGGACTGACAAGCAGTATTCAAAGTGATGAAAAGCAAGGACCTATAACCAAGATTACTCTATCCAGCAAAGCTATCATTTAGAATGGAAGGGCAGATAAAGTGCTTCCCAGACAAGGCAATGCTAAAGGAGTTCACCATCATCAAGGCATTATTACATGAAATGTTAAAGGGACTTATTTAAGAAAAAGAAGATCAAAACTATGAACATTAAAATGGCAACAAATTCAGAACTATCAACAAGTAAATCAAAAATGAAAAAGAAACTAAGCAAACAACCAGAATAGAAACAGAATCATAGATCTGGAGATCACTTGGAGGGTTATCAGCTGGGAGGGGGAAAGGGGAGAATGGGGGAAAAGGTGCGGGGATTAAGAATCAGAATTGGAAAAAAAAAGAATCATAATTGGTAGGTACAAAATAGACAGGGGGATGTTAAGACTAATATAAGAAATGGAGAAGCCAAAGAACTTATATGCATGACCCATGGACATGAACTAAGGAGGGGGATTGCTGGAGGGAATGGGGTTACCAGGTGGAGGAGTCAAGGGGAAAACTTTGGACAATTTTAATAGCATAATCAATAAAATATATTTTTTAAAAGGAACACATTAACTGAAGAATTGGATTGCTTTCCTGTGGCCATGGAGGGCTGGCCTCGATCCTCAAGAAAATGGTGGCTGTGGAAAAGAAGGAGGAGCTCATGGGCCAGTCCCTCATTCTGGAGGTAAGGAAACTGAGACCCAGAGAGATACATCGGTTGCTGTGAGTCATAAAGCAGGGGAAGTTTGGGAACCCTTGCCTGTTTCTGACACACCACACATGAGAAGGCTTACCATGGGGCCTAATACATAGTGGGTACTCAATAAATGTTTGCAGAATGAATGAGTAAAAACTGAATAACTTCAACAATTGCACTCTCTGAATGCTTTAAATGGTCAGGACACAGTAGACTCTGGGGATACAGGGTAGAATAAGGCTGACAGGTCTGTGCAGGCATAGAGCTCATCTGTGTGTGTGAGAGACAGAGAGAAAGAAATAGTCACAGGGCAGTAGGGGTGATGTATATAGTAGATGAGTTATAGTAGAGGAATAATTATAAAAACATCAAAACAATCTCCATTCTCTCAATGACATATTTTCTGTGGCTCCTGGTGACAGTTAAACTCAGGGTGGCAATGCTAGTTCCTTTCCAAAAGTTTGTATGGGTTCATGGAACCTCTGGCTTTTCTGATCTGCCCAATCCACCAGCTGGGTCTTCTTAGCTTCACTTTTAGGGAAGTGTGAGCAAGTCAGTTATACCCCAAATCATCTTTAGTGAAGAGCAGCTCTCCATTATAGTGCCAGAAAGTGTAGTAGGTGCTTACCACCCATTGTCAGGACTCTTTAACCCGAGATTTGAGGGAAGCCCAATCAATAAGCCTCTTCTTCGCCCTGTATGAGTTCTAAACCAACTGAGATAGGCAAGGAGTTAGGCAGGTGGAGATCGCAGTGTTAGCTTTATTACAGGTAAATGTTGGAGAATACAGGGTAGGTGTGAGGCCACATTGGACTTCTACATACTACACTCCAGAATGAGATGTTGAACAGAAGTTTCGCAGATGAACAGATGTAAGCAAACCTGGAAGAGAGACTCTGGTGGTGCTGTAATGCATGTTTATAAAGACTATATAATTGTAAGATATTGTCACTAAAATGGGAACTGCACAATGACCACTCTATTCAGTGCAGGCGCTATGCTTGATTATCATTAAGACTGCTACATTAGAACAAACTACACAAATTTCCCTCAGTCTACATGTAGCCACTATTTACTGCACAGCAACCCCCCAGAAAAATGAGAGAAGAGATTTTATTGTATTTTTGTCTTTTATACTGTACTTGTGGGCGCCATATGCAAGACACATGTGAGAGGTATAGCCACAGCACACCCCACATGGGCATTGCAAGCCATTTACATTAGATTTTCCTGTTACAGTAGCTGCAGGAACGTAAAATGTTTATTACTGTTATATTGCCATTGCTTTCATTCTACATATACCTGCTGCTGAGCATCTGGTCCAGTGTTGAAAGAATAGAAGCACATTGATGTTTTCTCTGGAACTCCAGTTTTCTCACTTTCACCAGTTACTGGCTTTTCCCTGACCATTCCCACAGGCTAGACAGAGTAACCTTGGTATCAGCTAAACAAAAAGAAGTCATAGAAAAGACTTCTTTTGCTTTCAACAAACAATCAAACAAACAAAAGCAGGTCTTTTCAATACTGAAGTAATCACTCTTCAAAGAGAGAGAAGTCCATGAAGTTTTTTTTCCCAGGTTTATTAAGGAAGTGGTAATAGTACCCCACATCAGCCCATCTCCACCCACTCCAAGCCACATCACCAGCCCCATTGTTGGTGAGTTAACTGTTAGCCTTTTGTCTGATGCCCAAGCCCTCAGTTACCTAATCACTGTCTTTAGAGATTTTAAACTCAGGAGACAGTCCTGTACATTAGGTTAAACAACAAAACAAAATTAGATGCAATAATAGGCAATGTCATACAGTTGGTATATTGGAAAGCTGTCTGGACTCAAACTGAGTTGGGTGGGAGAACTGGCTATCACCAACCAGCTTTGGTCACATCATTTGAACTTTTTGTGCTGTGTTGTAAAATGCAGGCAGGATATGTGGTGGTTAAGAGGTTGGGCCTTGGATTGAACCAAGCATGTGTGTGAACCTCAACTCTGCCATTTATCAACTCTGTGACTTTGGGTGAGCTACAAAACCATTCTATGCCTCCGATTGTTTGGCTGCAAAAAGGGGGCCTCCTATTTAAGGTGATGATGAGAATTAAACACGATGCTCCTGAAGGACACAGCGGATGCCCAGCCCATGGTAGGTTCCATAGGAGGCAGCTATCATTAGTATTAAGAGAAAAAAAACCGTGAAACCACTGGTAAACTACTAGGATTATATAATCAATTGTCAAATGATGGGTGCTGGTGACTGATAATTTCAGAGTTGAAGGGCTAGAGTGGTCTTTATGGGAAAGTCTATACAGAGCTTAGCTTTGGAGAGGGCCTAGAGCTGGGTGGACATTTGGGGGTGAAGAGGATATGAAAAGCAGGAGAATGGCTTAGTCAAGGGCAAGGAAGCAGAACTGCACATGGAATAAATTATGAGCAGTGACTATACCAGCTTGTTGGACCAAAAGATGCACGTAGGGAGGGAGGAGAAGGAGACAAATGGTTAGCAGAGAATTGGATTGGGAAGGAATATTGGGACAAGGTATGAAAGCCCTTCCAGAATAATGATTTTGGATAATCTCAAGGCAGTAGCATATAGCTAAATGTTTTTGACTAGTGAGAGGACATGATGAGAGAAAGATCATTCTAGTAGTAATGGACAAGAAGGAATGCATCTCTTGGAGGTTCTTTTTTTTTTGTTGTTTTATCGGTGAACAAGACTATTTAAACTTTGATGAGGTTCAGGGACCTAACAATGATTTGTAAAACATTAGCTTTCCCAGCTTTTGCCCATAACTTAATAAGTCATTAAGTACTATGATAGCTAACATTTGTAAAGCTCTTTATAGTTAATGTAATATTAAGTAGCCCATACATAGTGGTCTTAAAAGAATAAAATCCCAGGATGCTTTCACCATGGGGAGTTGTCTAATTGGACCACAAAGAATAACTTAGTGACAACTTTGGGGTAGTGGGCCAGGTTCTTTTGGAGTACTGTTTTATTCCAGACGTTTTCCCTTACTGACAACATTTAGAGAATAGTAAATTGAAAATGGCAAGAATTAGAATTACAGAACACAACTGACAAAGATTTAAAGTCTGACCCTGGAAAAATTACAGACAACCTAAAAGTTCTCTAAAATAATTAAAGATCCAGTACTCAGGAGATGACATTTTCACATCTGACCTATATAGGACAGAAAAGAGAATTAGAAGATGAACATGTAACCACACTGACAAAAGTGTGATCTGACCAGGATTGTTTTCTACTGAGGAAGGATTAGAGTCAATACCAGAACCAGAGTGCGTATTACCATTTGGAGACAATATTGATGATAACAATAGTTATTATTATTGAACAATAAGCTAGGGACATGCCAGAAGCATTTCATCTTATTTCACACTGGTAACAACCTATTACCTGCCTCTTACTGATTAGGAATTTGAGGTTGAGTGTGACTTGATAACTAGACCAAAGTCACACAGTAGCAAATGTAGGACTGAGCTGAAATTTAAAGGCAGCTCTTTCTGACCTCCCAACTCAACACCGTGGATTAGTAAGAGGATAAACCTCAGAGTCAAAAGACCTGCATCTTGAGGCTTGATTCTACTACTTACTAGCTTTGAACAAATTTCTGGCCTCAGTTTTCCCATCTGTAAAGTGAACATGATAATACTGATCTTTTCTGATTATTGAGAGGAATAGTATTGTAAAATGATCTTTGAAAATTGCTTTGTAATGCTGTCATTATTATTGTAAATATTTCATAAACATTTGCTACTGGTATCAAATCCAAGTTTATTAGGGTACCTAAAGAATCATTTTAATTCTGTACTTTGCTTTGGTGGTGGAGACTTTGTTGAAGGTCATCTGTGATGGGATGAATGTGATTGGTATTATCATCAATTGCTTTCTTTCCCCCTGGAATCCACTCAAGACAATCATAGAAGCAGTTGCTCTAAAGGACTTGTTTAAGTAAAAGGAGGTGCATCCACTAATCAAACATAAAGCATCAGTAACAAGTTGGAGACATTGTGTCTGATGGTAACTGATAATGGCACAAGTTATTTGTCTTAAAATAACATTGCGTTACAGCATTTATGTGCCTTTTTGCTTTTTTTTTCTGATTTGGAATTGAGTCAAGTCAACTAATGTCCATCAGTCACCCATCATGTACTAGACTAGGCAATGCCCCCTTGAGTAAGCCATGATCCAGGTCTTCAAGGATCATGCATGTGAGCCAGACATGCATATAAATAATCACAATACAGTATGAACACTTCATAGTAGAAGTATGAACAAACCATCATAGCAAAAAAGGTGTTACTGACCGGCGTTGCCATGAAAAGCAGGGAAGCTTTTACAGAGGGGGTGACATTGGAAGAGCCTTAATGTAAGAGCAGGTGTTCACAAGACAGTGGAGGGAGAAGGGCATTCCAGACAGAGAAAGCAGCACATGCAAAGACAGAGAGTGGGAGCACATAGCACATTTGGAGAGTGGAAATTATTTTAGTATGGTTGATGTGTAGGTTGTATGACAAGAAGTGGTTCAAGATGAGGCTGGAAAGTAGGTTAGAACCAAATTATGGTAGACCATGCTGAGAATTTAGGGCCCTAGCTAATGCATCATGCATCCCTGGCACCTAGTAGAATTCTTAGAAGTGCTCAATAAATATTTGTTGAATGAGAAAACTGTTGTTAGTTATGGTAACTGATGTGTTTTTCTATTTATCCAACTAACCCAACTCTCTACCCCTTTAGGCTTTTAAAGAGGGAAAGATGTATAAAGAAAAAGAAGTGTCATTGGAAAAGAAAGAGAGAAAAGCAAGTAAAGTGAGGGGTGAAGGTATAGATGATGATGCAGAATAAAGCCACCAAGAAGTAATGACATGGGACTTGTTGCCAGACCTCTGAGTTGGAAATCTTGCCTTGCTATTTATGATCTGTGAAAACTTTGGCAAATCAAGTAACTGCCTGAGCTTCAGTTTCCATATTAGTAAACAGAAGTGATAGATGGTAATTTTTAAAAACTGTAGAGTGAAGGATCGAACTAGGTTTCTATAAAATGTCTTTAAAAGTGGCAAAAAATTATGTACATTTGGGCAACCCTGAGGTTATTCAAGTGAAGTCAAGGGTCTCTGAGTGAAGGAGTGTGGGGTGCAGATTTGCACACCGATTACAGACACAGAACCTGACAGCCCAGATGACTGATTCCAGTTTTCAAGAGCAGCGAGAGCCTTGCTAACACTGGCAAATGATTGCCATTTCCCTTGTCAGGCAGTGACAGGAGTTAGTTGACCTGAAAATTCACTAATAGTTCCATTAGAGAGGCCTTGGAAGTAGCCATCTTTTTACTCATCCTGGTCAATTAACAATGAATTAATGCCAGACGTATTTTCAATTGAGCTGAATGCTGATTTCGCCCCACTTGGCTAAAAATATCTGTTCATAGAGGAACAGCTACCAGGAAATATCACACTTTTCTTCCCGAGACTGCTCTGGAGCATTTCTGAACCAAAGTCAGCTCTAGGCATCAATGAGGTAGCAGGTCAACCCTGAATTTGACATGGGAGATCTGGTTTAAGTACCAGCTTCCCCACCCATCGGCTGTGTACTCTTGGACAAATAATTGAAACTTTCTGAAGCTCAGTGTCTTCACACATAAAATAAAAAGGCGGAGATAAATGCTAAGGTTTCTTTCCGTGATAAAATGCTATGAGAATATTTTAAGTGGTTTCAGTCACATTGACGGAATGGCAGGCTGGACTTGGGGGCGGGGAGGGAGCACTGGATTTCTTCTATGCACTTTGAACTGGGAGTCAGGGCATTGGGTTAAGTCTTGGCCCTTGTTCTAGATCAGTGGTTCTCATCCAAGGATGATGGATTGGGGTGGGGGTGGGGCGGATTTCGTCCCCCTACTGGACATTCTGTGATATCTGGAGACATGCTTGGTTGTCTTCACTGGGGCGAGATGGGGGGAGGGGTTGCTACTGGCAGCCAGGCAGACTGCCATACACATACAGTACACAAGGCAGGTTCCCCCACAACAAAAAATTATCTGACCCACAATATCAGGAGCACAGAGACTGAGAAAACTTGCTCTTGTAAACTGAACAGTTTTGGTCAAGTATAGCTTTTCATTGTTGACGTCAGTGTCCACACCCATAAAACAGGGGTGGTAATCAAATCTGACTCTTTCTATCATCTCACAAGGTTGACGACCAAATCAGGCAACAGATCGAAAGTGCCTTGAAATTTAATGTGCTTCAAAATGGAGGGATATTACCCACTTTTGCTGCTTCATGAGCCACTGCATGGTGGTCTATCCTTCTCTTGGACAAGGGGCCTAAGATGCTTCTCCAGCCTGTGACAATGACTTCAATATTTGACCTTGTTAAATTTAACAAGGAGGCCATCAGACTGAGGTGACTCTAATGCTCTGACAACCTACATAAGCAAACTAAAATCTAAGCCTATAAATGCCTCAAGGTTATAAAATTAAAACCTAAGGACAACCAATCACAAGCATCCAACTGAGCTTTAAGCTACAACGAATCAATGCTTTCCTTAGTTTGCTTCCATCTTTTCTCTATAAAAGTCTCTCCTAGGTCCTGTTCATGGAATGTTCCTAACCACTTCTACTTTGGCGCTTCCTGATTTGAACTGATTTTTGCTCAAATAAACTCCAAAAATTGTTAACATGTCCCAATTTCTCTTTTAACAGACTCTAGGAGTTATGAATTTTACCCCCAAAGTCAAGTAGGCAAGAAATGTCTTTTATGTTTTTATATTAAATTGTATTTCTATTACAAGCCCATATCTGGCAGAGATCAAATTCTCCCTCTTGGACCATGAAGAGTTTCCCCTCACATTTCCCTGAAGTTGTGTTCTCGTTCCAAGGGTTTAGGTGGGGCCAAGGCCCTGGGGCCAGGAAGGCAACTATCATAGGTTCAGTAGTCACCTACTGAACTAGCATCCTCTGGAATAATCATCGCTTCTCGGGTCATCTGTCCATCTAGGTCACTGCATTGTCCTCCTTGTTAGGATTGCCACATCTCATGAGCACACAGAAGGCACTGCACACCCATTAGGATGGGTACTGGGAAAAACTTTTCTTTAAAACAGAAAGTAAGTGCTGATGAAGATGCGAAGAAATTGGAATCCTTGTGCTTTGCTGGTGGGAACATAAAATGGGGCAGCTGCTGTGGAAACGATACAGTGATTCCTTAAAAAATTAAACAGAATTACCATATGATCCAGAAATTCTACTTCTGGGTGTATACCCAAAAGAAGTGAAAACAGGGAGAGACTCAGAGATTTATACACTCATGTTTATGCAGCATTCTTCTCAATAGCCAAAAGGGGGAAGCGTGTCTACTGACTGAGGAATGCATAAACAAAATGTGTGTGTTCAAACAATGGACCTACTCAGCATTAAAAAGGAAGGACATTTTGACACATGCCTCAACATGGATGAACCTTGAAGGCATTATGCTTAGCAAAATAAGCCAGTCACAAAAGAAGATCCTATGAGTCCACTTATATGCGGTACCTAGAATGGTTTCAATTCAGAGAGACAGAAAGTAGCGTGCGGAGGCCAGGTGCTGAGGGGAGGAGGGAACGCGGTGCTAGCGTCTGACGGGCAGAGTTCCAGCTGGGAGACGTGAAGAAGTTCCGAGATGGCTGGTGGTGGTCGTACAACTGCGTGCATGAACTTAACGAAACTCAAAAATGATTAAAGTGGTAAATTTTATGTTATGTATACTTTATCACAATTAAAACAATTTTTTTTCTTCTGCAGACCACCTTACTTCACAATCTAGTTGAATGAGTAAATAGTACCACAGGAAGTAAAGAAATTGCTAAAAACAAAAAAAATCAGTTATTACATAAAAATAAGAAAAATGCAGTTAATGTGTAAAAATATTTTGCCACCCCAGACCTATCAAATAGATTTTTTTACCCTTTCCTTCTCCTCAGAAAAGCAGAATCATCTCCAGAATGAAGAATCTGATTGTCAAAGGAGGAAGAGAAACCTCCCTGGGCAGAGTCGATCGGGATCGATCCATTGTAAGCTTACTGTATCTTTATTTCGACCCTCCAGTCTAAACTTGGATTCCTGGCCAAACATTCTCATTCTCATTCTCTCTCTCTCTGCCCCACCTCCCTCTTTCTCTTTTTCAAGATTTACCTAATTAGGAACAACCAATAGTGGTCACCATTTTTCCAGTTTTTGAGTACATCATTAATAGAGTAATATACATGGGTTCCAGATAATTTAACAAATGGTGTTGGGACAATTGGTTTTAAAAATTGAGTTTGATCCACTGTACATCTTGTACTAGAATAAATTCCAGATGGATCAAAGATTGTTTTTAATGATTCATAAAAGTTGTAGAAGAAACATGAATTTGTTTTTATATATTTTGCAATGGGAAGGACTAAGTGTGACATAAAATTCAAAAGCCATAAAAGAAAACTTCAATAAATTTAAACTTATAAAAACTTTAAAAAATTCTTTGTTGAAAACACTACCTTAAAGGCAAAAGGCAAATAAACTGGGGAAAACACTCTTGCCTTACATAATGCAATCAAAGGGCTAATTTTCTTAATATATAAAGTGTTCCCATGATACTGTGAGAAAAAGACCCAATAGTAAAAACAGGCAAATGATACAGACAGCCAGTATAAAGAACAGGGAAAATGAAGGGCTCTTAAATATATGAAAAGAGGTTCAATCTCATTCCAATAAAAGAAATACAAATGGAAACTACGTATGAGATTGACAAAAGACAAAAATTTGGATAAAACATTGGCTTGTTAAGAATGTAGGGACAATGAGGTATCACATCGCACCTGTCAGAGTGTCTTTCATCAATAAATTCACAGTGACAAGTGGGGGTAAGTGTGTGGAGAAAAGGGAACCCTAGTGCACTATTGGCGGGAATGCAGATTGGTACAGCCACTGTGGAAAGCAGTAGGGAGTTTCCTCAAAAAGTTAAAAACGGGACTGCTTAAATAAATTTTGATACATCCACCACATAAAATATCATGTAACCATAAAAGGAATAAGGGAGCTCTACAGGTACTGATATGGAACTATCTCCAGGAAACACTGTGTAATGAAAACCACACAGAATAATCTGTATAGGATACGACTATTGTACAAACAACAACAAAAGAATTTACAAATGTATATAGCTGCATTGCCATAGACTCCATCTCAAAGAGTGTATACAGTCCTGGTTGCCCCTGGGACTCAAGGGCGGAAGAGAGCCTTGGTATTCGTATGGGATTTCCGTGCCTTTTGAACCTTGCACCTGTATCGTCTGTCTGCACAGTAACAGCAAGACCGGCTCCAGCCCCTACCCCGCAGGCTCCATCCACGGGGGTTCCCATCTGTCCACAGCCACCATGGTGTCTGCTTGGGAGTTGAGTGTCACACTCATATTTGCAGCTCTCTCTTTGTCTCTGGCATTGAGACATCTCTTTCTTTCTTGCAAGCCCAGCTTTCTGTTTATACTTTTTGCTGGTAGATAATATCCAGAGTACTGTGTGGTTTGAGCAAGAGGAGGCCTGCACTACACAGGCCCATTCCCCAGCAGAGACACACTGAGCCCTGATGCAATCACACACAGGGTGAAGCAAGGGCAGGGTTTGGAGAGAGAGCCCAGAGGGGTTGCTTTTCATCAGTCAGTTCTCCTCTTCGGTCTCAGTCTTGGTATATGTAAAACCGGTTTAGATTAAATTATGTTTAAGGTACTGTAGTAGTTCTAAGACTCTATGAATAACTTAACCATGCTCCTAGTAAACAGAATATTGGTAAAGGCACATTGTGTGAAGCCAGATCATGCGGGTTGAAATCCTAGCCTTGCTACTTCCTAGTTGTGTCCTTAGGCAATTTTTTAAACACCTTTGTGTCTTAGGTTCCTCATCTGTAAAATAGAAATTGTCTTATGAGAATATTCAGAAGATTAAATGAATTACTATGTTTAAAACACTGAGAAAAGAGCCTGGCACATGTTGAGGACTACCAAGTACCGCTGCTGCTGATGCTGGTGATTATTTACTATTACTCTTATTGTTATTGATTTTGGGAAGACTCAACTATTACTTTTATTATTATTGATTTTTGGAAGACTCAAGGGGTTATGAAAGGTCTGGCCTGGGTAAACTAAGCTTGAAAAGACAATCACTCCCTGCTTCCCCTCAAAAGTATTATAACTCTTAGAGAGGTTCCACTTTCAAATGAAGCATGAACAGAAAAGGATCTGCAGGCCTCATCCTACCTCTGACAGCTTCAATCCATCAATGTATTATTTTCAAATACTTAAACTTTACTACTCCGTGGCCTGCAGAGAAAATATGCAGCCTGATCTTCACTCTTGAGAGGACAAGTTTCTGATAGATGAGGCAGCTAAAAGAAGAATGGGAGAAATGTTCATTTATTGAGATATGCTATGTGTTGTGTTAAATCCTTTGCAAAAACATTCTCAATTAATTGGGGGGCAACCTAAACTAGTATTACCTTGACTCCTAAATTGGGTCAAACAGTTTGCAAGTGTAGAAGAAATTCTGAGAGAGCATACCGACACAGACCGATCAGGGAGTTGCAAACTCTCCTAACGAACCAGCGTGGACAGCTCACTGAATTCTGGGGCTGCAGTCTACACCCACTGACTCTGAACCTCCAGGGGGAGAGTTCGGGAAGCTATATTTCTAAGAGGGCTTCAGGCAATACTTCTTACCAGAGAAATTTTGGAAACCCTGGATTAGAGGACATCTTAAAGGGTAGAGAGGAGAGAGTTCTATTGTCTACATCAGAGAGTTTTCCCTCACCTGTCACAAAACAAGGCGAGGAGGGAACTGGGTAGGAGCCAGCAGCAGGCTCTGTGCTAGTTTCTCTTATTGCCCACTTGGGGGCACAGCGGACCTTGACCTAGGAGATTACACCTCCAAGTGCTTTTCTCCTTTGAAAACCACTCAAGAAGGACTGGGCTGTGTGTGTGTGTCTTGAACCACTGTCTCCATACCTAAGTACAAGAATTGCCTGGTATTTTAAAAAACCTCTTTGAGCTGTGTTCTCACTCACTGTGACGTCAGCAGAACCCCAAGACTGAATTATAGCTTTGCATTCAATCAAGAATCATGTATTATTCTCTGTGTTATCCATCATTGCCTCCCCACTGCTCAGAAGACAGAGTGACAGCAATACACACAATGGGCAAGCACCTCAGGTGCTTTAAACCTATCAATAATAAGCATTGTTCTCAGAAAGATTTTGCTCTGTGGAAAAAAGCAGAATGGAACAGCCTTTCCAAAGACCGGCAGAGGCTTTGAAATTGTTTCCCATTAAATGTGCAAATTCTGAAGCCACCGAATTCAGCCACCACCTCGTTTATGTCCTAGGGATTTGGTTTGGACTGAATTAAAAAATATATCTATTCATATTAAATACAAAATGATTATTGGATGTCTCACTTCTCACATTTAATTGCATACAAACACTAAAATTCAATCTATGGGAAATTAATGAGTTGGTGGTGAGTCGGGTGTGTGTGTTTAATCAGAAAATCACATTCAGAGGACTTGAAGGCATATTAATTGAAGTTTATCAAGAGGGCAGTAAGTATTTAGACACAAACACAAATGCAAAATATATCAATACCCATGCCTGTAATTGTCTATCGCCGTGGCCTTGCACATTCTAGTGCCTTAAAATAAAAATGAAATGTAATTCATGCTCGGGCCATTTTAGTCATTAGAAACATTTGATATAAATATCTTATTTTATTTTTCCTTCTATACTGGATTGGGTTGCACAGCGAAACACAGAGAACATGCACTTGCAGTTGCACTGATGAATGGAGGCACTGGCAATTGGCATGCAGTGCTCCCCTTGACATTATTAGCTACAAATTTCTGAGGTTAAAATGAATATAAAACACTCCTCTACCCAGCTTGATTCTTTGTGTAAATAATTAAAGAAAATAAGCACTTGACACCATGGCTCCATAAATGCTATCATAATAAGACATATTTACAAATCAAATACAGTAATGACCAATTATTACCTTTAAATTTGTATTCCCAGACTTAGCCCCTGGGGAAATAGCCTTGGCTGACACTTGTGGCATCTTATTGTATCACTAAATCCAATGGTCCTATTAACTCGCCGGCTAGGCAAATGTTGGTCTGGCTGTCTCAAATACGGGGATAGCATTTCCCTTTTTTACTTACTTAGTCATGTGTCTACCATTTATTTCTCTCTAGTGATCTAGACATCTTGCCTTTTTTTCATGTTTGAGAATCCTGAATTAGGGCAGTGAAAAACCTGGTAGTTTCCAAATATCTTCGTGGAGGCTACATACCCAGAAGCTTAGCTGCATTCCTGTGCAGTCACTGGACATTGGGCAGAGTGTGGACAAGGCGCCGCTCCGTGCAGCATCTCGGAGGCCAGCACCCTCCTGTGATGCTGCACAGGAAACGAGGGGAGGGTGACTCTCAGCTCTGCAGCAGGTTGAGGCCACAGCCCGCTGCCAAGAGTTCACCCTTCCTCAGGAACTCCTCTCAGCCCTGGACACCCACCATCTCCTTCAACCCTCATCGCCATTCTGTGAGGTGAACATTATTTCCTTGTTTAGCAAACGAGGACACCGAGGAACAGAGTCATTATGTAACTTGATCCAGATTCAGAGATAGGAGAAAACTAAAATGAGAAAATAACAGAATTGGGAATTAAACCCAGGACCATCGGCTTCCAAGCACACACTTTACTGGGCTGGACTACCTTCTTTATGAAAACTGATACAATATATCTTCCTATAGCCTATACATTAAAAAAAAACTCATGGGCTTGGCCATTGGGCCCTTGGTAGCCTGATTTTTTAATTCATTTTCAAGGGGACAGTCAGAAGTCTGGGGGAAAATCAGAAGGTATTTTATTTATTTATAACAGAGATCTAGACAGTGGATCTCATGCTTTTTCCTCAGCATCCAAGTTTTTGACCTGTTTGTGTATATCATCACATACATTGTGTTTATTAAATTTCGGTTGCACAAGCTTTCCCTCAGGAAATGCAAATCTTTGTCCAGGAGTGCTGGGCAGTGGTTATGAGCAGAGGCTCTCAGGGCAGTCTACTTAGTTCAAAAACAAATTTCTCCATTTATAATTCCACTTGACCAATGCAAGGTGCATACGTTTTTTAAGTCTCAGTATCTTCATCTGTAAAATGGGGGTGATGATGATGGTGGTGGAGGCAGGAGCTCTCTGTGGATTAAATGAGATAATGCATAGGCAGTGCCTGACACCTGGTAAGAACCTGGAAGTGTTAGCCACTGTTATCTGCATAAGCATCAGGCTTTAACACAAGACTCCACAAAGCAGACTCACTAGCCCTGGGGCCCCATTGTTTTTTGTCTTTATAGTTAACTGGGTAAATAATCAAGATCCTTAGATCCAGAGGCAGAGAAAGGTCATCTTCCAGGATTAGGCCAAATAAAGTGAACTGGAAACAGACAGACCGTCCCAGTCCTACCTTCAGCCCTACTATTAGCTGTGTGACTCTGGGCAAGCCACATCTGGCCTTTAGTTTCTCATTGTCTCAAACATGGGGAAATCGACTTGCCCCCTGAGGTCCCTGCTGGGGTTAACATTCTGCGATGTGCCCAGACCTGCGTGAGTGAGCTAACTTGCAAGAGCTTGTAATTTCCATGCCCCATCTAAACACCCCCATGAGCCCGGGAAGCCAGGAGCCCAGGCCATTCCTAAAGTTTGCACTTGAATGACCAGAGCAGCTGCTAACACCCCTAGCCAGGGAGCCCCTACACCTCCTTCATCTGAAATCCTCATTAGCTCCAACTGCAGGCCATCTATTACCTCACGCCCATAATGGGAGTTAATTTCTGTTGGGATCAGATGGTCTTCCTCCTGGAAATTTTTATTCATATTTCTTTCCTGTTTTGTGATTCTCAATCGGAGTTTTCTAATAACAGATCATTTCTTTTTGTCTAACTTTAATCTGGTCCTGCTTGACAAGCCCCATCCTTTTCATTGAAGGGTAAGACCACTTAAAGGAAGGCCAATAAGCCCTTGCACTGCTCGGCCGGCTGGGGTGATTTGTCACCCGGTGCAGTGGTGGTCACACCAATGGATTTATCTCAAGGTAAATGGAGATGCTGAGACCCGGGACCTGGAGCTTTGATTAAGGCGCCCTTTTTGTAGTGTTGATAGATGTTGCTTGTGTTTATCTATTTGAAATGCCACTAAATCTGTGAATACAATGGAAAAAGAGAGTACTTTGCCGCTGAAAACATATTAGTGATTTATGTTTCAGTAAGAAGCACAATAAAGAGACAGAGGCTATTAAGAGTGGCTATTTTCATGAGAAATAGTTCTGCTTTAAAACATTATTAACCCCACCTTGATAAAGACTCACATGCATGTATAATCACGTTTACTTACCCCTTCAGTTTGGCGCGCTATGCACTTGAAGCACACATTATCCAAATATTAATAAGTTAGTCAGCAGAATATTTACAGCAGAGGACACCGCACCCAGGACTATTCTGCATGTAAATTTCCTTATTTCAAAATAGGGACACATAATAAACTTATCTAGGAAGCTCTGGAGTTTATATGGACTTCATATTTTTTAAAGCACTCTCAAATCCTACTCACCCTCATTTGCTAGATCTCCAGCCGCGCCCCCCCCCCCCCCCCCCCCCCCCCCCCCCGGCATTGTAGTAGAAATAACCAGTAGGGTGACACATAAAGATTATAATGCATGGATATAACTTATAACATGAATCAATGTCATCAAGACGCACCCATTTAAATGAATAGGGTCAGATGAGAGTGCTGTATCACCCTGACTTGTGTGACAGTTACAAATGCATCACCTCGTATGCATAATAGGAGTGTACAAACCAGAAGAGATTTGTAAACTTGGTTCATTTCAAGCAGAACTGACCCGCAGGAATGGAAACAAGAGAAAAGACAACTGGGTTGGAGCTGTCGGGGAAATAAGTGATTCTGTGTTTTGTGGTTTCCAAAACCCTAACGAGGATTTCGTGTCTTCCAGCTCCACTGGGAGCTGAGAGAGAGCTGCCCAGATCAGGCTCAGCAGGCTGGCTGTTTCTTTACCACGTTCACTTTCCAAGGTGGCAGTGCTTGTACGGGGTGGAGTTGAAGGATAATACCATGGGGGCGGGGGGTGGGGCGAGGCGCAAGGAGCGTGGAGGAGAGTTTGAAGTGTGCAGTTATTACCAAGAAAGACCCGGGCGGGGAGCAGTGGGGGGAGAACAGGAGAGTTGGGCCTGGCAGAGTTAACAGTGTTCAGAGTGCAATTAAGTGTTTGGAAGGTTCTATGCCGTGAGCTCTGATTTATTGATACGTTCCGGGGATGTCTCGGCAGAGAGGTGCACAGTGTGGTGAGGGGCGGGGGCGCCCTGGGAGCGGGGTCTGGGGCTGGGCGAAGCGGCTCGCTCGCGGGGTGTCGAGCGCAGCACTTCGCACAGGCCACACCTGCACCTCATTTGCTTCCGAGCAGCGCCATGACCCGCCTGCTGATGGGGCGCCTTCCCTTTCATCCTCAGGATTATGACAAGTTATTAATTGCCACCATTAGCCGCAGCAGCCTGCCCGAGATCTCTGCTGCTCTCTGGAGGTGAGAAACTGCGCGTCTGAATGCAGAGGGAAGAGGCGCTGAGCAGCGCCAGGCAAACGGAGCAACAATCTGCCCAAAAGGGATTGTGAGATGGTGAATAATTTATTAGAAAACATTTTTCTTTGTCCTTCCCACAGACCCACAAATCCTCCCCAAGCGCTCTTTACCAGCCTTGCAGATAATGTACTTACACATCTCAGAGCCTGCTAAATAGACTGAAGAGGCCATCGGGTTCACTCTCCACACGGTGGCTGCTAGGCCTGCGTGGATCCGAGGAGGCCTCTGCCAAGGGCCTGCTGGTGTGGGCGAGGTAATTAGACGCATTAGCAGAGGCAGGTCGGAAAAGCTGATGGATGGCTGCCCCGCCTCCTTCCAGGCTCCTGCTTCCCATATAGAACAGGTATTCCTGCACATATGCTTTATATTTACACATAACCCTACAATTTCATTCCTCACCACAAGCACTCATTCAGTTTCTACTACCATATGGAGTTGCTCTGTCCCCGACACCTTCTGGACAAAAGCAAGGCACACCATGTGTGCATTCTTTTGACAGAATGGTGAGCTTACTCTACTAGAAATGCAGGCCTAGCCCTTGGAGCTTAAAGCCTATGCTCATGCCAAAGAGGAAGGCTCAAATATCGTGGGCTCTCCATTCCCAGAGATCTGCACAAGAAGGAGATAGTCACATCTCCTCCAAGATTTTGGAAAATACCAGTTTGGAATCCCACCAAGCATATGTACATCAGTATCTTCTAAGTCAAGGCTTCTATGATGCCATGATCTTTTCTTCTTTCAAGTCTTAGAATCTCTTTAAAAAAATTATTATTTATTTATAGAGAGAAAGGAATAAAGAGAGAAGAAAGGGAGAGAAACATCAATGCGTCGTTGCCTCTCTTAGGCCCCCCACCCCCTGCCTACTGGGAACCTGGCCTGCAACCTAAGCATGTGCCCTGACTGGGAATCAAACCAGTGACCCTTTGGTTTGCAGGCTGGCACTCAATCCACTGAGCCACACCAGCCAGGGCTTAAGTCTTGGACTCTCTTAAAATTGTCTCTGTGACCTGTCCTTCTGGCATCTTGGTGGATTAATTCAGTCATTCAACAAACCTTTAGTAAGCACTTACTATGTGCTGTGCCTCATGCTGGATCACACTGAATAGGTACGTTTGTTACCTGACATTTGGGAGAACTGCTCAGGTCTTGCAGAGACAGCATCAAGCTCGCAGGAGCCAGATGGGCACCTTAGCTAAGAAGGAATCAAGCAAAGATGAGACAGCTGGCCTGGTCGTCTCCGTTGCACGAGTCTGAACGTGCTCTAATGACAAGCGTGCCTGGTGTTCCCATCCTCTTGCAGTTACTGGCAGCCCCAGACTTATGGGTAAATTGCATATCAAATATAGGAGCACATACACATGACAGAAGACTAGCATCATATAAGCCAGAAGATCCCTTAATCCATTTATTTATTTGACCAACACATTTTGGGCAGCTGCATGAGTCAGGCCCCATGGTGGGTGCCAGCCACCTCATACCTACCAGCCCCTGTTGTGTGTGAGCTCACAGATCACTGTGGGAGATGGTCTAGGGTGTAAAAAATTATAATTATATGATCAGTTCCCTGGACAAGGAGGTACCAAGTGTTCCAGAAGAAGAAAAGAGGAAACAACTATTTCAGGCTTAGGAAGGTGCAGGAGGAGGATTTCCTCAGGGCAAGAATCTGCTGGTTGTGTCTTGAAGGATGAATGTGCCTTACAAGGAAGAATAGTGACAGAGAGAGGAAGATGGGGAGAGGAAGATTAAAAAAGTGGCATGTCATCATGGGCTGGACACTAAAGGAGGACTATTGGTTAATTGGAATCATTCATCTATCCATCCATCCATCCATCCTTCCATTCATTCATTAAAAAAAAAAAGCACTGAAGCCTACCATGCTGTTAGAGACTGAATGTTTGTATTCTTGTATCCCCCTAAAACGCGTATGTTGAAGCCTAAACCATGTGTAACCGTGTTAGGAGTAGGGAAACCATTAAAGTTAAATGAGGTCATAGGGTGGGCCAGACACCAGGGAGATCTCTCTTCCCATGTTCACGTATTACAGAAAGATCACGTGAGGACACCGTGAAAAGACAGTCCTGTGCAAACCAGGAAGAGAGCTCTCACCAGAAACCAGCCATGCCAGCACCTTGATCTTGGACTTCTTGCTTCCAGAGCTGTGAGAAAACTAGTTTCTGTTGTTTAAGCCATCCAGTCTATAGTATTTTGTTATTGCAGCCCAAGACAACTAATGCGCATGCTCCTAGCACTGTACCAGGCACTAAGTAATCCAAGATAAATAAGACCCCTCACTGCTCTCAGAAGCTCAAGGCTCTATGGAAGAGACTGATCAATGGACAGACAGTGGCCAAATAAGACATTCTGGTGGATTATGTGATCACCTCCTTGAAATAATCATGATTTATTTTATTATGTGAACAATTTTATCCATTCTCAATTAAGCATATTTGAGGATGATGGAAGGATTTGATGGGGAAGCCATTAATGTTATTTATCAATATTTCAATTTCTTCTCATTTTAGGCAAGTGCCTCACTCACTTGGATTTAACTGGGTCTATGTGATTTGCTTGTAAAAATGAATTGTGAGCAAAAATGACAGGTGTCACTTGCAGGCAGGAACCTCCAGGGTACCAGTGAAACTTGCAGAACCAATGATTTGCCCAGTTTCCTTCTCCTGCATAGATGGCAACCATCAACATTCCAAGAGTGGGAGGCTCCCTCGGCTCACATCGCTGCCTGAATGATCAGGAGCAGGAGGGCTATGAAGAAGAGGCAGCATGAGTAAGAAAAGAACCATTAGTGTTTTAAGCCACTGAGATTCGGGGTTTACTGGTCATTGCCACACAATCTAGCCCAATATGACTGATGTAAGTAAGAAGAAGTTACTTGTATTCTGACCCTGGTAGACATTCGGGGATATTGGTTTTGCCACTGGTAGCCCTAAAGGTAACCTACTATAAGGGAGTCAAGAGACTGGACTTCCAGTCTCTGTTCTGCCTGGGCATCGCATTTATCCCCCATCGAATTATAAAATACATGAACAGATTTCCTCACAAGCAGTAAGAAGTTAAGGTTTTCCTTGCTCATCTACCCTTTCAGTGTTACACCCTTCATTCCCCATATACGATGTGTTAGAAAAGAAGCTCATGTGAAAAGCAGGTCCTTTAGAGACTCAAACTGCGGAAGGGTATGTAACACTATACTTTCCAGTCTTCCAGAGGGTTTTGCCCTTTCAAGTCCTGTTCATGGACCCAAGAGCAGAGGGTTCTAGAATTGAATGTCTGGTTTTATTTTTTTTCTTTTTGAAAAATATATTTTATTGATTATACTATTACAGTTGTCCCATTTTCCTCCCTTTACTCCCCTCCACCCTGTACCCCCTGCCCACCAGCATCTCCCCCTTTAGTTCATGTCCATGGGTCATACATATAAGTTCTTTGGCTTCTACATTTCCTATATTATTCTTAACCCCCCTCCCTGTCTATTTTGTAGACCATTTACGTTTCTCATTCCCTGTAACTTTTCCCCCATTCTCCCCCTGCTTGCCCCTCACCCTGATATCCCTCCATGTGATCTCCATTTCTGTGATTCTGTTCCTGTTCTAGTTGTTTGCTTAGTTTGTTTTTGTATTTTTAGGTTCAGATGTTGATAGTTTTAAGTTTGTTGTCATTTTACTATTCATATTTTTTATCTTCTTTTTCTTAGATAAGTCCCTTTAACATTTCATATAATAACGGCTGGGCGATGATGAACTCCTCTAACTTGACCTATCTGGAAAGCACTTTGTCTGCCCTTCCATTCTAAATGAGAGCTTTGCTGGATAGAGTCATCTTGGATGTAGGTCCTTGCCTTTCATGACTTGGTATACTCTTTCCATCCTCTTCTTGCCTGTAAGGTCTCTTTTGAGAAATCAGCTGATAGTCTTATGGGAACTCCTTTTCTCTTGCTGCTTTTAAGATTCTCTTCTTATTTTTAATCTTGGGTAATGTAATTATGATGTGCCTTCGTGTGTGCTTCCTTGGGTCCAACCTCTTTGGGACTCTCTGAGATTCCTGGACTTCCAGGAAGTCTATTTCTTGTGCCAGACTGAGGAAGTTCTCCTTCATTGTTCATTCAAATAAGTTTTCAATTTCTTGCTCTTCCTCTTAGCCTTCTGGCACCCCTATGATTCTGATGTTGGAATGTTTAAAGTTGTTCCAGAGGTTCCTAGCCTCTCCTTATTTTTTTGAATTCTTATTTCTTCATTCTGTTCTGGTTGAATGTTTATTTCTTCCTTCTGTTCCAAACCATTGATTTGAGTCCCAGTTTCCTTCCTGTCACTGTTTGTTCCCTGTGCATTTTCCCTTATTTCACTTTTCATAGCCTTCATTTTTTCCTCTATTTTGCAACCATACTCAACCAATTCTGTGAGCATCCTGATTACCAGAGTTTTGAATTGTGTATCTGATGGGTTGGCTATCTCTTCATTGCTTAGCTGTATTTTTTCTGGAGCTTTGATCTGTTCTTTCATTTAGGCTTTTTTTTTTTTTTGTCTCCGTGCACCCTTACACAGTAAGGGGTAGAGCATAGGTATTTGCCAGGGCGAGGCAACCCACATCTCTGCATTGTGATGCTGTATGTGGGGGAGGGGTCTAGCAGAGAACAATGTGGCCCACTCAGCTCTCTTCTGGCTTCCAGTCCCCTTTGCCGCTACCCACAGGGAAATTGGGCCCTTCTGGTGCTGATTCCTGGGTGAATGGGCTTGTGTACATTCTAGGACCCTGTGGGTCTTTCCAGTGAACTCTCCTGTGAGGCTGGGAGTTTCTCCTGTGAGGCTGGGACTTACTCCTGCCACTTCAACCCACTCAGGTGTTTTCAGTCAGAGGTTTTGAGGCTTTATTTCCCCACATTAGAACTCTGAGTTGCACGGTCTGTCTAGGTCCTCTGTTGTTCTTCTCGGTTTATCCACACACAAATGTGGGACCACCCGCTCCGCCGATGCCACCTTACTGAGTCCTCCAGCCACTGCCTCATCCAGCCCACTAGCCGGGGCCTTGCCTGTCCCAGTCCACCAGCTGCCACCTTGCTGTGATTCCTCTCCGCCCCGGCTTCCTGTCTCCACCCCTCCTACCAGTCTGGATGAATGTTTCTTCTTTAACTCCTTGGTTGTCCTTGTTTGGGTTGTGCAAGGAAGCACGGTGTGTCTATTTATGACCCCATCTTGGCCGGACGTCCATGAATGTCTGGTTTTAAATCCTAGCTCTGCCATTTATGGGCTACGTGGCCTTGGACAAGTTGCTTAGTCTCTTCTAGTCTTAGTTTCCTCATGTATAAAATATGAATAATAATAGTACCTACCTCCTGGGAATGTTTTGTGAATTAAATGGGATAATGAACACATAGTTCACTAAATACTAATCATTGTTATTGTTGGTGTGATCATTATTTTCCACCATCAGGACAGGCTTAAAATCAAGTGTGAGAAGTCCTTACCACGAAGCCATGACTGTTCTTGGAGAGATTACTCAGGGACCAGCTGGGAGGCAAGGGTTTGTAGTAAATGATCTCCCAGCTCACGTCCAGGGTTTGGGATTCTCCAGCAGCACAGAGTTTCTGAAGGGAGATCCAAACATCTCAGAAAGGTTCTGTTCCAATGGGAGTCCTGCCAGGAGAGGCCCGAGGTACAGTGGGTGTGGATGCAGGCATAGTGCTTTCTCCGATGGCTTCTCTTTTGGATCTATAGCAACTCACTTTTGAGAAATATTATCTCCTTTTAGAAAGAAACTTGACCACCTCTTAAAACTGGATTTGTGAGAGGCATTGAGAAGCTAACTTTTGGCAGTCTGGCCAGGCTCTCATTTGAGTAATTACAATAGCAGTGACTGCTTCATTCAACATGAACTTGGCTTCCAGTCCCAATCGTCTTCTGAGGCTCTGATGATGCAACTGAAAGAGCTTCTGGGCTCTGCCCAGGACAGCGGAAGAAGTAGGAAGCGTGATTAACACAGAAGCTCTGTGATGACCACTTGTAATTACAGAAATGGTTTTCTATTTGAAGAACAGTGACAACCAAGAAAAGAAACAAATTAAAACATTCTGCTATAATTAACTTCTCTCTTTAATATAGAATATTCTATTACACTGGGCCTTTAAAAATCATTTGATAAACTTCTAAAGGCATTTACAAGTGCCGGGTCACGTGCCGTGGACCAGTGACGCAACAATCACAAGGCCTTGCCTTTCCCTACAAGGAACTCCTAGTCATTTAATCATACAACACATTTACCGACCCCCGTTGTGTGCCAGGAGCGGTGTTGTGCTGGGTATACCACGGTGAACACATCAGAAAGCTCCCTGCCCTCATGGAGCTTAGAGTTTAGTGGCATATTTTTAAAAGCAGTGCAAAAAAAAAAAGATTCAATAATGAACTGTTTTGATGTCAGCAAAGGAAAAAAATAAGGACACCACCAAGGACATGTGGTGGGTGTCAGGGAGCAGCATATAGATGAAAAGTGCCAGGCACTGGGAGAGGGACACATGCAAAGGGCTTTCCTAGCACAGACGTCATGTGCTCATCCATCCTGACTGCAGGCCCGGGCTGAGCTCGGGGAGAGGTGCGCACAGGAGCCCAGGTGCACAGGAAGGACAGAAACCAACGTGTGTATGTTATAATATTTTCTCAGAACATAAACCATGAGGGACCTAAAAGCCTGACTTAGTAAAAAATTCATTTTATAGTGTTTCTACAGCTCTGTAGATACACAAGAGTCGTTTTACAGATCATTTATTTCACAAATATTAAACTATTTTATAACATAATACTTATCATTGAAGCAAGCAATTAGCACATCTTGCCTCCTCCTGCAAGCTCACTGAGTGCTCCACACCACCCACCTACACATTCCCACGAGTCCTCCGTGATTCTTCTCTATATCCCAGAGCTCCTGCTGAGCCTTCATTCTAGCATTTCCACACTGTTATAATCACTGGGTTGTTTTTCTCACCCTCAAGACTGGGAACCTCTGGAAAGAAGAGACTGTCTTGATTGTCTCTATATGCCCAGGGCCTAGCTGTCTCAGCTTGGGTTTTCCCAGTGGTAGACTCTAAGACAAGCGTTCAAGTGCAAGTAGTTTATTTGGGAGATGGTCCCAGAGGACAGCAGGAGGGGATTGAAGAGGGGAAAGAGCAGAGGAAAAGAAGCTAATAAGAAGTAATAAGAAGTGTGTTCTCAAGCAAGTTACCGATCGCTCTGGAGAGCTTGGGAGGCCACGTAGAAAACGCCTCAGCGTTGTCCCACTCAGGGGTGGGGGGCTGGGGCGTTTATCTGCCCACTTCCCACCTGCTTTTGGAGGAGGGCTGCTCCAGGGGCATGCGCTCTCCAGCATTTCTGGCTCACTGTCCGCCTAGGTTAAGCGTGTTCCTGTGACCCGAAAAAGCCCTCGTGTGGAGCTACAGGTGCTTGCGGTGAGCCACTTACAGAACATGGCATGAGTGCCAAGAGATATGGGCGTGGCACCAACAGCCTCTCCTGGGCTAGCTCAGTGCCTGGCACCCAGGGGCTGCTGGGAGGCTTTGGTTGCAGACCTAACAGAACAGCCAAGCAGCACACACTGTTAAGGAGCACAGTCTGGTGTGAGCCCCCTGGGCAAACCTCATTTTATTGACATGGCATCAAGCAAACAGTGAGCTATGAGGTCTGGGGGCGGCCTGAGTACCTTTGTGGGGGCGGGCAGATGTTTGTTTCTGCAGCAGTCATGAGCAGAATTGCTGAGAAGAGCAGTGTGATTTTAACCCCCTCTTTCTCCTTTGCCCAGTTCACAGGTAACCAGATCCCGGGTGAGTGAAAGGATTCCATCTGTGTTTTCTCACCTGAGGGTGTTGCGAGCTGTTGCTAATCGTTGTTACTTTCTGAAAGGATGTCAATTATAGCAGATGCTACTTATGAACAACATTTAGTAGCAATATCTAGTTTGTAAACTTATACACTCACAGACATCTGATCTTGCAGAGAGAGGACAACCAGCCTTTTGAAACTCTGTCACATTTCTGGAAGTCCCTCTGGTTGCCCTTCCTGTTTAAAAATGACAATGATGATATAGTCCAGGACTTTACCTGAACTAGAATTTCTTGAAGCAGAGTTTATATGAACAGCCCCATTCAAGGCCTAAACCCATAAAATCAACTCAATACACCCTATAACTTTAAGAAATGTGACTCCAGGAAAATAACAGTAATTCCTACATGTTCTAGTGTGTTCATTCTTGAGACTAAGCTTCGGGCAGTGTAGTGTAGTGGACAAGGGTACAGTTCCTGGCTCCAGACTCCCTAGTTTCCCTGTGCACAATTTCCTCGTGGGTAAAATGGGGATGGTAACAGTTCTCATCTCGTAGGGTTGTAATGAAGACTAAAGGAGTTAACACACATGAAACTCTTAGAACAAGGTCTTCGAAAAGTTCCCAGCGCTGAGTGATCAAAGAATGAATTCATTAAACAAATATTTATTGAGCACCCACTCTATAGCACCCAGGTACAGAGTACCACAGTGAACAGAATATGCCTGGTGCCTTACGGCGTTTACATGATGCCTGGGAGCACGGATGGTAATGATGGACAAACAACTGGCTGGCAGAAGAAGTGTCTGGGGAGGCTTCTTGGAAACGAGGACTATGCTAAAACCTGGGGCCTGGAGGTAGTCAGGCAAAGAGCGTTCCAGGTGGGGACTGGCCTGTGCCACGTTCTGGAAGTGAGAGGTGGCACAGCGAGACAGAGCGGGTCCCTGCGGCTGTGACGGGGAGGAGAGGGATGATGAAGGGCAGCCTGGAGAGGACAGCAGGCAGGTGTGTTGGGACCTGCAATTGCTGTTAAAGTGCTGCTTTCTGTCCTTTGAAGAGACGGGTGGGAGGCGGGGAGTAAACACAGCGTTTTTTACCTCTGCCCACTCTTTTGACAGTTCTCCCACATGGCCTTGCCTTGTAATTCTTTACACTGTAAGAGCACACAGACTTCTGCCCAGTCACATTGTGAATCCCCTGAGGGCAGGAGCCATGGGCCTTCTCGCTTTTGGAACCCTCCCGAGCCACTGCCAGCCCCTAACTGACAAACAACTTTCGGCACCTCGCCCATCAACTCAGTTCCAGCATTGCTCCCTTTGGTCTGAGGAGTCTGTCCCCACCACCTGCTGAGGGCCCGAACACCCAGCCCTGCCCTCGTGGGGCCTTCCCACCACCTTGGACTGGACTCCTCCCTCCACCCCTGTCCTGAGGCCACAACCAAAGCTTCCCAATCTCCTTACCTCTTTACCTGGACACCGGCTCCTAGCTTCCCTCATCACATCCCCCAATTTTATCACTCACCGGGCCCTCCCTTCCACCCCAATGCAAATGGCTTGTCTAGACCAACTGTTGTAACGTTTTTCCCTCTAGAAATAGTGCAGTAGAATGGCAATGGCTTTGGAGTCCCAAAGATCTGAGCCTGAGTCCCAACCCCTACCTCTGAGGTTTAAAGCACGTTACTTCATCTTCCTGGGCTTCATTTCTCTCTTCTGTGCAATTGAGCTACCAACACTTACCGTGGAGGCATTGTGGTGAGGGTCCAACTATGGTTGTGTAGCTAAGATGATCATAAAATTTTGGTGCCTGTGTCCCTGAAAATAATAGATAGTGGGTTTAGGCTTACACTTCTCTATGTCTGCACTTTGTTTTGTGGTAACAGATTCAGATGCTAGAAATCTTGTGAAACAGTCAGTTAGGGTCAAAGAAAGACAATTGCTTGGCACAAGACCTCCCTTTTCAAAATCTCTCCCACCTGTGAGTCATTGTCACTCTAAGATGCTAAGACATTTTTCAAACTTACTTGTAAATGGTAATTCTGGACCTAAGAGACATGTATCAGCAGCAATCACTGAAAGAGAGCAAGTGAATCTGAAGTTGTTTTTCTCTGGAGCAACATATATGTGTACAGCATCCAGAACAATTAGATCCCGATTGCCAGGCCAAATTTCCATCAAGACACTGATGAGTTATAAAGCCCTGGAGCTTTGCTCAAGTCACTGGTGGAAGTAGCAGCAGCATCCAAGCCCTTTGATGGAATCACAGCCTTGTAATTAGTGTGAGTCCATTCGTTACCACAGGCCTGGTCCTGTGCTTATAAGAGAAAGAGTGAGGGACAAGGAAACAAATTGAAAAGTGTAAACTGAGAAAGGAAGAAAGATTAAAACCATTTAAAACTCAGAAATAAAATTACAGAATCTTCTTAATTACTGAGGTTTGGGAAACCCAAACTGTTTGCAGGAAGATTTAATGACTACAGGTACTTGCTGCGGGACCCCCTTAGGGAGAACTGTGAAGGGCACCATGTCTGTCAGTTCTGCTCTTTCTCTCTCTCTCCTTCCCCACCCTGTCACTACCTGGGCACCTAAGGGTGGAGGAGGGAAGGGAAGGTAGAGAGAGGGCTTTGACTCATGCAGTACCACTTACAATGTGTGCCCAGCACTCTGCCCACTGCTTCCCATTCATTAGCATGGTGTCAAGAGCAAGTGCACTGGCAGCAGACAACCTGGCCACCCTGGGCCCACCTGAACAAACAGCCTCCATTTCTTTAGGTGTAAAAAAGCATCGAAGTGATTGGGATCATGAAATAAAATAATGTCTATAAAGCCTCATGCATACAAATGCAATGCTCAATAGTCTCTTAACATTATTTCATTATGTTTCGTTACAGGGTGAAGTGGGGCTCTATTCTTGTTTCATGGTCGAAGACCCTGGTGGTCACAGCAGTGAGCTCGACAGAGGTGAGGCCACACATACTCTGGTCATGGCTGCACCAGCACGCGTGCAGTTAGGCAGATGAAAGGCTTCCCTAAATACCTGTGGTTGGGGGAATTCAAGTTCAACCTGACTGATCCAGAGTGCTTTCCAGTGCTAGTTGCTGTCCCCAAACAACCTTTTGCATTTGTGGGCAGGCAAAGAAGACTAGTTAAAAGTACAGGCTCAGAAGCCAAACAGTCAGGGTTCAAGTTCCAAGTTATGGAACTGTTTCGTGAGCCACTTTTCATGTTTTCCCTACCTCAATTGCATCACTTAATCCTTTTTGTTATCCCTGAGCATCTCAAAGGGAACCAAAGAAAACAAGTCATTTGGGGTGGCAGAGCCTCAAAGAAGAGTCCAGTCCCTGGAGGCCAGAATAGTCTTAACAGAAAAGAAAAACCTCAGGGACAGAGTTAGGATGGTGTGTCTGGGGTTTGTTTTATTAGACAGGAACAAAAAGAACAAAAACAAAGAGATTTGGGGAAGGAACTAATAATTATTGTGTACCATGGAACACTCACTGTCCTTGGTGTTTTACAGGTAGTTTCATTTAATCCTTATAAAAACTCTAGCAGGAGGATTCCCATTTTACAGATAAGGAAACTGAGGGTCAGAAAGGATAAGCAATTTGGCCAGTTTAACCTGTCTTGCTAAATAGAAAAACAGAGCTTGTTTCTAAGCTAGCTTGGCTCCAAAGCCCGTGCTCTTTCCACAAGTACAGTCAGCCTCTCTTTATGGTAAAAGAAAAGAAAAACATATATGTCAGGCTTTTAAGTCCACCAAAAAGTAAACTTCTACTTGGCGTTCACTGGGAAGTGATTTCTCTGTTTGGAAGGAACATTCGTGTCCCTGTTCTGCTCTCTCTGCACCTGCCTGCTTTTCAGTACCGCACCCACACTGTCACCTGGCTCTGTAGGCCCCACAGCGTCGTTCTATGGTCGGGCCACAAATTTGAGACTACTTTTAAAAATAATGCTTCGTGCTCAACATGAGTTTTTGTAGAGATAGATAAATAAGCATATTTTTATTATTTTAAAATATAATACTGATTCTGTTTCTTATAACACACGAGAGAAGTAGGTAAGAAGTCAACGTGCTGGCTTAAAGATTGAACCCTGTAAAGTTTACAGGCAATATACAGTGAAGCTAAATCTAACAGCCATGAAACAAAAAATAGCTCAGTCACTTTATAGGGTTTTCCAGGCAACTCTGGAACTCAAGTGTCCAAGTTCAGCTGTGCAATAAAAGAGAGTTTATGATGGTTTTCCAATAGAGGTGGAAGATGGACACGAGAACGCTTGTATTAGTGGGCATCCTAACACCAAAAGCCTCATGAAGAGCGTTTACTAGGTGTGAAAATTTGTTTTAAAGAGAAGGAATACTAAACCATAAAGGGAACAAAATCCCCCATGAACCCAAGCAGCCCTAGAAACATTCGACATTGATTCACTTACTCAACAACCCTTACTGAGCACCTACTATAATGCAGGGTCTGGCTGAAATAACGCCCCTTTTCATTACAAAGTCTTGTATCACAAAAGCATAAGCATGTCATTCTGTAACATAACAATATACACTCAAGCACACCATGTGACACTTTAGGTTAACTGTTCAAATTAAAATGGTAAATTGTTACACCCATATTATTACCCTACCAACCACACTCAAGCAGGCCTTACTTCTGCCGGACCCTATATAATGGTGAGCCAATGCCCAACACAGGAGATGCAAAGCTAACTAAGGCAGACTTCCTGCCCTCAAGAAAATCTTATCATCTGAGGGGTAAAACATATATGTGAACAGTGATTATCACACAAATGCTGTATTTGAGATTTTATAAGAGCAACAATAGCTAATGTTGATTGGGTGCTTACATCATACACACTTGTTTCTAAGCACTTGCTATGTTATTAGCTTATTTATTCCTCACAACAACCCTATGAAATAGATACTGTTATTCATGCCATTTTACAGATGGCAATAGACAAGATGAGACCTATGAAAGCATATTGGAGGGAGCTGCACATGTCCTGGATCTTAAGGATGGACCAGAAGTTTTCTGGATGGAGAAATGCAACAAGGAAGCACATTCCTAACATAGAGAACAGTATGAACCAAGGCAGAAAGGAGCTCATAAGCACAGTACATCTAGGAAACTGAGAGCAATTCTGTGACTGCCAGTATACAGGAGTCAGAGATGAGACACTGTGAGGGCTTTGGGAGTCACAAAGTTTGGACAATAAGGAACCAAACGAGGATCTTAGCGAAAGACTCAAGATAACTTAGCAGTTAATGTTGGCAGAGTGTACTACAGGGAAGAAGACTTAAAGTAGGGAAAACAGTTACGGGACAGAACTAGGTCAATGATGGGAGGCACAAGAAGGAAATTTGAAAGATTTATGAATACTTCATTTATATTTCTGCAGTTATATTTCTGTTTCTGTCACTAGGTAGGAAGTATCAGCATACCAATTCTTGGATTGGTAGGAACTAAAAAATTTTTGTCAACTAACTGTTTTGAGTGAATCTAAACTCATTCCCTCACTTTTACCTGTACCAAACATGAGTACATATTTTTAAAGGGCCTTATATGGTACCTGGTACATAGTAGATGCTGAAAATTACACGTATGTATACACACTGGCCTAATAATTTGGGGGCCACCCTGAACCTCAAAATGAAAGGCCATTTATTTAATTGAGCACAGTGTTCACTTACTCTTAAGGTAACAGCTCACATTAGTTGTAGAGTTAATTGTGTTCAAATTTAAGGAAAATGAGAGTCTTTCCCTGGCATAAAACATTCCGCCTCAACCTCTTGCTGTGTTTAGTAAGTTACCTCTGCCATCCTCTTTTGGCAACAGAGAATCCAAACTACCTGCCCAAAGCCACACAGCAAGATGGTGTAAGAAAAGTTAAATATTTATATATCCATCATATGTTCCCCTCTAATGTAGCTTCTCCTTCCCCTTTAAGAGAAAGTTAGAAAATCATGGCGTGGGAAAGCAAATTCTGCATAAAAGAAAACATTTTAAAAAAATACAAATGTGGCCTAATTTAATTTCCAATACATGTCTCCACCTTCAGCTTTGGGGAAAAAAAAAAGGTTAAAATGCAATTCTCCAAAACGAAGTCATTCGATAGAGGAATATTAACCTCCTCGCCCCTTGTACTTTGACTCGTTTTATCTTCTTTTCATTTTTGTTTGTGGGTCTCTTCATTTTGGTGAGGCCAGGCACGTTGCTAGGTAACGGGCCCATCGAGGGCCAGCATGTTAGTCTGGCTGGCCGGCCGGCGTGGCAGACTTCCCTAGCGCTAGCTGCCGGCAATGCAGTCTCTTACATAAAGCATTTATCACCGAGCAGGCACCGTAATGGCCACTCAGTGGAGGGGAAATTGAGCTGACCCGAAGGCCAAAGCTGTTAGGGAGACTGGTGGGAAGGGTAAGAGGGTCACAACACCCTTTTCCCACCCACTTAGTGGGCAGTAAGCACTAGCCCGGCCCGGCCACTGTTTTTGCTCACATATCCTGGGGCTTTTCACCTGAAATAAATGTTTGCTTGACATTAACGATAAAAAAAAAAGAGGCAAAAAAGTAAAATCGATTTGCTCCAAGAACAATGGGCTATGTGATTTAAAGTTAGGCAAAGTTCCCTCAAGATCTGATTTTTGGTAGTCATGTTGAAGGGGAGATTTGCAGAGGAAGTGGGGTGGTCTCTGATAATTTGTATATTCTGATCGTGGCCATACAAACATTTATTTACCTAGCTCCTTGAATGTGAAAGTAGAGAAATCTAAACATCTATGCTTTGAATAAGTTAAATAAATAAATCAATATAGATATCGGTGTTTTTTTGGTTTTTTCTTCCTATATAAATGACACCAGCTTTATGTACATATCAAATGCTGATCATTACCAAATTGATATTATTTTCAAATTTCTGTTTAATTACATAATTAATGACTATTTCCTTCAACATTTATTTACATTTAGCATGAGTTGAAGCTCAAAATGCAAACCAGGAATTTTAAAAAATGGACTTAAATGTACTTTTGCAATGTTTAGTAGCAATACATGTTTGGATGCAATAATTTCCTATACAATGTTATAGATTTTTTTCTGGAAACATTCATATTTCTTTGTCTTTTATGCAAATAAATACAGAACAAAGAAAAATGGCATTATGACAATTAAAAAATGAAAATAAAGAATGAAAAATAAAGATCCTTATAAACAGTATGAAAGTTATACACAACTATATTTCATACATAGCAATATAGAAATCTTGGCAAGATTCAACTGTAGAAAAAACCAGAAATTTCTTCCTAGGCCATTTGTTTTTCTTACTCAACTAGAGGCTGTGTTATTTTTGTTAGAACTTGAAAATTATATGTAAAATTAGATAAGGAGTTTTAAATGTTCTTGCGTGAAAAAGTAAGTACTAAATATTATCTGTAATTTCATTTTTTATTATCTTTATTATTAAACAATATATAATCTAAATGTTCTTCTTTACTTGGGTGCAAATTCCTTTCCTTTTTTTTCAGATGTGAAACATGTACCCACCTATCAGAAATCCCCGGTCTAAATTTATTAACGGCGTGATTTTGGCCACATGCTTCCTTTCTAGTTTTCCCAACAGAGAATGGGGGAAGTAATATCTGCTCCAAGTACCTCTCTGAGAACCGAGATCAGAGAAGATGTTAGCTGTAAAGCACCCTACAATATGAGACAACAATTTTATCACTGTGAAAAATAAAAGTGTTTGGAGAAACTGAAAGGAGGAGAGGTAGGTTTTCTAGAGCACTCAATACCCTCTCATTTTGGATAGAATTAGGCTGCTGGCCTTCGTGAGGGCCAGAGTGACAAGCCCATCACCATCGCTGTGTTCCTTTTGACCAATTAGTTTCATTTTGTACATAGACCAGAGGAGCTGCTGTGGCTTTCCTGCAGAAATGGAACAGAGTTAAGAACACAAGAAGGGTCCCCTTCTTCACTCCGGCTCCACTGCCTTCAAACAACAATATTTAACCAACAAAAGAAGAGACCAAGTCAATCTCAGTTTTAGTGATTCCCTTGAAAGTCATCAAATAAAAATGTGAACTTTAAAATTGATCAGGATTAATTTCACTGACACTGTATCATAACATATATCTCTTCAGAGACTCATTTGTTGGGCTGCAGATGCAAAGAAAGTAAGGAAAGAAATAAATCAGAATACAATAAGGCAATTAGACTTTTGCCATTGATAGAATACTAAAAATGTCTGATTTATCAAAGCATTAACAAACAGAAGTAAACACAAGACTTATATTTTCTTACAAAATACCTAAGAGAGGAAGATTAAAATAATAACCATAACCATGTGTATCAATAAATTTAATTTATACATATCGCTCCATTGCTAAAAGATGCTCTTTCATTTGCTAATTTGAAGAGTGCTGCAGCAAGAGATGATTTATCCAGATAAGCGCCACTCTGATGTGTAGCTGCTGTTCTCATCTCCACGGACATTTCCCACCCAGATGGGAGAGTTCGAATGAGTCCGAAGGACAACTTAAGAAGTAAAGTTATTTAATCTTTACCTGCGGTCATTATCTTTGATCTAAAATTAAACAAATGTATTTAAAGTGTTTTTCTGCATAGTGATCTCAATCCCAGTGTGATGACAGTAAGAATAATAGTTATAATTGTCCTAAGTAGTTCCATACAGTGTCTCATTTAATGTTGACAACAGTCCTATGAAGTTGGTACTACTATTATCCCCACTTACAGATGAGAAAAGTGAGTCTGATAGAGGGATGGCAACCTGCTTTCAATAAATGTCCTAGTCAAGATTCGAAACCAAGCTGGTCCAACTCCAAAATATGTAGTCCTAATCACTACACAATAATTATTTCAAAACAAGTACTTGAAAGTCTTGCAAATCAACTTTCTTTCAAGGCAAACTGTGATGCTAATTACAGAAACCGTATAATTTAGCATAGGCTGATGAATAAAAAGTTAAATTTTGATCAAAGGATTTTAGTGGTGAAAGACCCTCAGGAGCCATTGAAATTAAACCTTCATTTCTCAGATGAAGAAGCAGGGATGATATGGTGCATAATTTACCTGGAAGCATATCTAAGGTTATTAAATGGGCCTATGATTGGGTGATCGTTTCACTAAGTCAGAGCATATTTGCCTCAAATAGCTGGTGTATTGAAAACATTGTTCAATACACAACAGTTCTACCTACCCAGAACATATCTCCTGCAAAATGAGGTAGAGCCATTTTAGAAGTTAGGGGAAACCAAACTATTTTGTTCAACACTGGCCTCTTGTGGGCCAGCCCCCATGCCAGGCACTGGAACATAGAGAAGAAGCGCCTTTAGTCTAGGCTTTGCACGGTAATAAAAATCATACAAATTCTTATGTGTTTTCAGTAATTTACTCAAAATTTAATTTTGAAGACCTAGAGAAAGCCCAATGTTAATCTAAATAACTTATATGAAACTAAAAAGGATGCTAATCCTTGAGTGTGGCAAAGCTCGGCCTCTCTGGCAAAAGGTGACTGTGTCTGAAGCCATTTCCCTCTTGGAGGTGGCAATGGAAGAAAACTTCTTAGACCAAAACGCCGCTTCCGAACACAGCCTACCTACCCTAGGAAATGTGATCTACTTTGTGATTCTGTCCCCAAATAGTCAACTAAACAGGATTCCCTATACATTTTTCCTAATCAGACCAGGCAGGTGAAATCAACCATATTATTATATAAAAAGAGATTCAAGGAATAGAAGGTACAATAACTCAACAAATCTAGAAACACTGAAAAGAGGACTTCTAATTCTATCAACAGCAATATGTATAAACTCACCAAGTTCAATCTTCTGGTGAGCAAATCTAGAGAGGTCCAGTGATTTGCCCAAGGTCACATGGCTTGATAAGGGCTGAACCAAGATCTCCTGACACAATTCTATGCTTTTGCCACAACCTCAGAGGGCTTAGACAAACATCAATGTACAGTATACACATCAGATAGACAGAAAAGGAGTAGGAAATTGGCATACTGATCTGATATGTGTACATGCCAAGATGGCATAAAATCCACAGTATAAGTTCGGGCTGGTTTTTTATAATAAAGCTTCAATTCCTAATTTCAAAGTTACTTTGAATGTTGGAAAGAAGAATTCAAAGTCATGAAAGGCAAGGTCCTACATCCAAGATGACTCTACCCAGCAAAGCTATCATTTAGAATGGAAGGGCAGATAAAGTGCTTCCCAGATAAGGTTAAGTTAAAGGAGTTCATCATCACCCAGTCCTTATATGAAATGTTAAAGGGACTTATCTAAGAAAAAGAAGATAGTTAAAAATATGAACAGTAAAATGACAACAAACTCACAGCTATCAACAACTGAACTTAAAATAAAACACAAACAGAAACAAACTAAGCAAACAACTAGAACAGGAACAGATTCACAGAAATGGAGATCACATGGAGGGTTATCAGCGGGGGTTATGGAGGGGGAGAATGGGGGAAACATATAGAGAATAAGAAGCATAATTGGTAGGTACAAAATAGACGGGGAGGTTAAGAATAGTATAGGAAATGGAGAAGCCAAAGAACTTATATATATAACCTATGGACATGAACTAAGTTGGGGTAGTGCTGGTGGGAGGGGGGGATGCAGGGCGGAGGGGAATAAAAGGGAGAAGAAAATGGGATGACTATAGTAGCATAATCAATAAAATATATTTAAAAAAACAAAGTTACTTTGAATGTGTCAACAAAAAAGATTTTATAGTATCCACATAATGAGACACGCTGTCATATCAGCCATGGACATGAACCCATCAGCATTAAAGTGTAAGACGTAAACCGTTCAGTGCACTGTCTTTGGTACCTAACACTTTGCTTTGCACAGTACAGAATGCTCCAAATTTGTCATTAGCATGATAGGTTGCTTGTCGTAAATGCCCTCAAACTTTCAAATTAGTCTGCCATACCTGACCTGTCATAGAAAATCAAATGAAGAGAAAACAAGGATTGGAAATAGTATGATATTTTGAAAGTGACAGTTTCTTTGCAGTTGACTTTCTGTGTTATAAATTCCTCAGGATGGAGATTTTCTTCTTCATTTGGCACATTTATCAGCTTCAAACTATTACATGACTATGTAAAAATTAGCAATAAAAAAAATCCCAAGCAGCCCGGCTGGTGTAGCTCAGTGGATTGAGCGTGGGCTGGGAACCAGAGGGTCTCAGTTCGATTCCCAGTCGGGGCACATGCCTGGGTTGCGGGCCAGGTCCCCAGTGAGGGCCATGTGAGAGGCAACCATACATTGCTCTTTCTCCCTCCCTTCTCCTCTCTCTGAAAATAAATAAAAAATCTTAAAAAAAAAATCCCAAGCATATGGGATAGGAACTGACATGCAGTAAAAAGTTCAATAACATATTTGTTAAATGAATGAATGAGTAATTCTTATTTTCTTCAATGACCTTCCAAATGGTATCAGGCAAATCGAATTTACAAAAAGGTACAGTGTTTTTTTTTAACAGGTAAGCTTTTGAGTTTTCCTGAGGAACATAAGGTCTCTCTAATTCATACTTTATTAAGTCTGCTTCAAAACATTATAGCCCTATGTTACAATGGCATAATTATATAATGGTGTTCTGTCCCACTTTTTTCTTTCGACAGGACACCATTTTCTTTATACTACTTAATTGAGAAGATATTTCCCTTAAAGGGTCAAAAATTGGAATATAAAACAATGTTAAAAATAGCTCTGCATTTTAGAAGAATCTAATCTTCTCATAGGATGAGATAGAATTATCCTATGTTTTCTTAAAATATCAACTATTAGGACTCCAATTACCTCTAGTATCTTCAAAATGGAAGTGAAGTCGAGATTTAAGGAATGACAGCTGACCTTTGAACAAGGCAGGAGTTGGGAGGGGCGGGGTCGACCAGCATACAGTTGAAAATCCACGCATAACTTTTGATTCTAAGTAATTCTTATAATACGGGCAGGGAAACAGTCATCAAAACTTTAGGTCAACAACTTATTCAACAAACATTTTTTTAATGGAAAAAAGTGCCCTGCCTGGTGTGACTTAGAGGATTGAGTGCCAACCTGAGAACCGAAAAGTCACCAATTGAATTCCCGGTCAGGGCACATGCCTGGGTCACAGATCAGGTCTCCGGTCGGGGGCCTGTGAAAGGCAACCAATAGATGTTTCTCTCCCTCTCTTTCTCCCTCCCTTCCCCTCTCTTTAAAAATAAATAAATAGAGGCCCTGGCTGGTGTAGCTCAGTGGATTGAGTGCGGGCTGGGAATCAAAGGGTCCCGGTTCGATTCCCAGTCAGGGCACATGCCTAGGTTGTAGGCCAGGTCCCCATGAAGGCCATGTGAGGAGCAACCATACATTGCTGTTTCTCTCTCTCTCTGTCTCCCTTCCTTCCCCTCTCTCTAAACATAAATAAAAAAATAAAATCTTTAAAAAAAATAAATAGAATCTTAAAAAAAAGAAAAAAACATTTATTGATAGAATGACTCTATAATACAGCATCAAAATTATACATACTAGAGAAACTTCTTGAAAATGTGAAATTATAAAACAATTATGGAACTCACAATCCTTTGGTTGCCATAGGGCTCAGAAATATTTTGAATTTATCTGGCCAACAAACATTTCTTGAGTCACTACTATGTGCCATGGTAAATTTTAAAATGACTAAAACATAGTAACTGCCCTCAGAAACAAATTCTGTACTGTCCCAGTGAGAATAAAATGGAAATGACAAGTTATTTTATTAGAAAAGGTAAGACATATTAACAGCTTTATACCAACAGCTGGGATGGACAGTGCAAATGTCTACCTCAGGTGTGGGCATGGTCTACAGAGAATTTAACAACCTGAGCCCGTCTTGGTACACTTCTTATTGGCAACATTCACCAGCAATTCTGAACAATGATGTACCGGGTTGAAGAGTGCCTCCCCCCATATTCATGTGCTTGCCAGAAACTCAGAATGTGACCCTCTTTGGAAATAAGATGGTTACAGATGTACATAGTTCAGATGAGGTCATACTGGAGTAGGGTGGGTCCTTAATTCGATGATTGGTGTTTTCATTTTCTTAATGGTGTTTTATTTCTCCAAATGAATAAGAGGCAAAGAGACACAGAAGTAGACACAGACAAGGAGACAACGCCATAGGACAACAGGGAGGGATGTATTAGAGTGATATATCGACAAGCCCAAGATCGCTGGCGACCACCTGAATCTATCTGCTCCATACCTGGAACGGAACAGATTCTTCCTCAGGGCCTCCAGAAGGAGCCAGCCTTGCCAACACCTTGATTTCTGGATTTCAGACTTCTAGCCTCCAGCACTGTGAGCCAATAAATTCCTCTTGTTTAAGCTACCCAGTTTATAGTGCTTTGTATGGCAGCCCTGGGAAATGAATACAGTGACCATTCCCAAACCCTGCTCTCTTTATACACCAGTAAGTAATAACAATATAATATGGTAAATATTAAAGTATATCTTCTAGCTTGTAGTTAGTAAGAAAATAGCCTGCAAGTAGAAAGAGACATGTGAAGACGTATATCAGCACAATGGGGTAAGGGCTGTGATGGAGATGTACACGGGCATCTATGGATCACAGAGAAGGTGGGGATCCAAGGAGAACTTTCCAGACCAGTACAAATGGCAAGTTCAGGAAAAAGCAGGTGAGTCCATTTTGCCTGGAAACACATCATTATGTGAACAAGAAGAAGAAAATCGTAGAAAGTAAGGTAAGGCTCTACTCATAGAATGCACTTAAAAGTGAAGCTTTATATGGTGCTCTTGACTCTCACTAGTCCAAGCAGAACTGGCATTACTGGAAGCTTGTTAGAAAGGCAGAAATCACTCAGAAACACAACTCTAGGTCCTTCCTAGGCAAACTGTGGTCCTGGGGCCAGAAGCATCAGCATCACCTGGTGACTCGCCAGCCCCACGCCAGACCAACTGAAACAGAATCCGCATTCTAACGAGATTACCCCTGACTCATTTGTACACTGAAGTTGAGAAGCGTGGTCCCAGGGGACATTATGCCTCTGCTGAGTCATGAAGAGAGGAAGTAAATGGGTGAGAAGCTGGCTGAGTTGGGAGGTTCAGGGAGGGGCGATACACCAGAGCTTTCAGAAGGAACAGCATGAGCAAAGACAGTAAAGAATAACAGCGCCAAACCAGCAGCTAACACTGAGCCCGGCACTGTGCTACACATTTTATAGTCACTTATATTTTCATCTCCACAGTCACTCTGTGGTTTTATGACACTGTTTTGAGACAACTGAGATGAGGCGTGAAAGGTGGGTAACTGGCCAATGTCACACAGCTAGTAAATGCCAGAGGGGGCTTTGTACCTAGGATTTCTCAGCACCCATCGAATATCCCATGCCTTTACGCCTTTGCATGGCAAAGTCCCTCCACCTGGAGCACCCTTCCCCGGTCATAATCACACACTCTCTGGGTCTCCCTGACATCTCTTTACACCACAACAATAGGAGTCGTGTTCATGGTCTGGCTAATCTGGGGCTTGTCTTTCCTCTTCTCATCCTCAAAGAGAATGTGAGTTTCGGGGAGTGAAGGAATATCTCATTAATCTCAGCCTTCCCGGTGCCCGCTTTTGTGCCTAATACCTAGAAGACATGAACACACATTTGTTAAAGATGGTCCTGGGGGTCCAGTCTGGCTGCGTCCTTGACTAACGATGTGAACTGAAGCAAATCCTGAACGCCTCTGTCTTCAGTGTTCTCATCTATAAAGTGGCAATAATGAAACCTACTCGTAAGGATGCAAAGAGATGAGATAAAGTAAGCACACAACAAATACCTTTTAAAGGAATAATGTGACTGAGTAAGATGTCCTGGTGTAAAAGCAAACTGTAACAATATAAAAGCTACCACTTATTAAATGCCAGGTACTATTTTAGGTAGAATATATACATTACCTCATCATTCTTCAAATACCACCCTGTTATTATTATTATCATTATTTTATTTTAATAAGTCATTAAACTGAGGCCTATAGAGTTTAAGAAGTTTACCTGAGGTCAACAGGAGACCCAGATTGGACTCTGATCCAAACGAGTTCAAAACCTTAGCTTCCAGAAAAAACAAATAGCACGGCATTAAGTAGCCCCCATTGGGGTAACAGCCCATCTACACATCACACCACTATGCTTTAATCTCCCGAGATGGTTAATCAAATTTGCCCCAAAACCTGAAAAAATCTAAGCACTTTTTAAATCTCACTCCTTAACACTAAGAAAATACAGCTGTCAGTGGTCACATGAAATCTGGCTGTTCTTCCCAAAACACAAGCTGTGTTAACACTGTCTGCTGCTGCACAGCACTGTGGGTACAGTCAGAACAGGCAGGAGCAAGCCTCCCACGTTCAGAGAGATGTTGATGGACGGGCAAGTCAACAGCAACAAAAGCTGTTCCCAAAGTATGAGTTTTGATGTCAGCTGTATGGAGTCCTTCCTGGTACAGTAAGTAGCTGGATCTTTTTCTTTTTTTAAAGGTAATAGGATGATAAAATTGAAAAGTGCTTTTCTTTACTGTATGCTGTTCCCAATTCTCTGTTACAAGGGAAATGAAGTTAGATGTTTAAAAATATCAAATTATTTATCTTCATGTTCCCCAAAGTTTGCAAACCGCTGAGCAATGTGATGCTTTGTGCTGCATTCTCCTCATTGAGTCTATCTGGGTAAATTAATTATAAGACAATCCTTAGGATTTAAGTGTGCTTTAAGTTCAGAGGCATCTGCTTAGAGACTTCTAATACCGCTAAACAGTCCCTTTGGAAGTACGCTCTTTAGTATGAGTGGTATAATTTTCATTTCCGCTGGCACGGTGATGCATGACTTCTTCAGTTTCAGGCACCCTCTGACTGACCTGTCAAGGGCATGAACCACTCTGAACATGTTCCAGTGCCATTTGTGCTTCTCCAGTAGATGTAAGGGACAGGACTGATTTACTCCATGCGGAGGAGTAATTTAGAAGATGATTTCTCTGGCTTTAATGTGACACATTCTCTATATAAACACAGACATAGAGTCTGAACTTAGAATAAGCTTACTGGGCAACAGAACAAAACAAATACACATTTTCTTAGATAACACATATTCCATATATCCTGAGGACATGAATTAGAAAAAAACTGTGTTGTGATTAATCCATTATGGAAAACGGAATGCATTTTTAAGTTGAATGCCAACAAGATGTTGGCAGGGGATGGGCGAGAGAGGGTACTTAGAACACAGACAACTGAAAATTACAATTGGTTTTTTTCCTGTCTGCCAAAATGAGAATGTGGTAAGTTCTATCTCACCTTATTTTTATGAAGGCATTGTGTTTCCATTTGGAAGAATTCTGAATCCAGGTATTGTAAGAGCTGTGCTCTTTCCCAGGCTCAAAACAAAAAGTGAAGCAAGGCCAACCAGCCATTACTTGTCAGTTACAGACAACATGGCACTGAGCGGCACCCCCAGAAAGATGCAGAAGAACCACTCACCAGCCATCCACCCCATCAATGAGCCTAATTTGGAAAGGTCAGGTGTAGAGAAAAAAAAAACATTAGTCCTTTGAATAAAACAGAGGAAAAAATTGCTTTAAATAATGAATTTTCAAATGCACATAGAGCTGGCATTCAGCTAATCCCAGAAGCATAGTTGACCCTCAGGAATACCACCAAATCAATCACTTCTGATGATGATGATGATGATGATGATAAAGGGATATTTAGTGCTTTATTAGTGTTACAAAGCATGGTCATATGTTATATCATTTGGTTCTTACAAGAATCATTTGCAGGAAACTATACAAGGTCTCTCCAGAAAAAGTCCAACCATTGTTAACATAACGAGAACAGTTTGTACAACACTGATGTAACCTGGCAGCCAAAGAGAGGGGACTGGAATGCACATGCATGAACAATGACGACTTTACTGTACTAGTCAGTGAGGACAGTAGGGGCCTTTGAGTGAGCATGTATATTGTGTGGCTGTTGCATTCAAAATGGCTGAGTGAGTAGAGCAACGAATCTGCATTAAATTTTGCATTAAGCTTCAATATTCCTCCACAGAAACTATTCAAATAATTCAGAAGGCCACAGCTATGGGCAACTGGTGGTTGGCAGCTTCATCACGACAACGCACCTGCTTATGCATCACATCTCATGCAAAGGTGTTTGGCAAAACATCAAATCACCCAGGTGACTCAGCCCCGCTATGGCCCAGATTTGGTGCCCTGTGACTTCTGGCTTTTCCAAAAACTAAAATCACCTCTGAGAGGGGTGAGATATCAGACCATTGATGAGATTCATGAAAATATGACAGGGCAGCTGTACACTACTACATCTATTAAGAACACAGGCTTTGGAGTCCAGCCCATTAGGTTAATATCCTGGTTCTTCCACATACTAGCTTACTTACCTAGGAAACTTAGCCTTCCTCTCTGAAATTGTAATAGGAGTAAAGGAGATCATATAGGAAAATAATTTTCCCAGCACTTGCCTCTTGGAATGCTCACAATCACTGCTACTAATAGTTGTTATTATTGTATGATTTCGATAACTTACTCTTTTCCAATCCAGAAATATATTTTGCAAAACATGTCTTGAAAACTAGTTTCTGAACCTTTTTAAGCAAACATAAATATTTATTGAATGAATAAATGACAAGAACTCCATCTAGCTCAGCGTCAATCAGAAAGAGAATAGTGCATTGGGAAGTATAATATTCATTCAGCCAACATTCACGTCTGAATTCTTATTACGGACCAGGAGAAATTCATAGGCCATGTCATTTAATTCTCATAGCAACCCTCTTTTACAGATTACAGAACTCATAGTCCAACAATTTAGTTAACTTACATACAGACACACAGCTATTAAGTGACAAAGACTGGAATTGAAACCGAGTCTTTGACTCTAGGTCTCATGCTCATTCCTGGCTCCTTTGCCTCTTGATCCACTATGGGACAACCCAAGACAAACCAGTGTGGTCAGCAGACTCCTCAGGGCGAGACACAATTTCCCTCTAAATCTAATTCACATGGCTGTTCAGCATGACTCTTAGATGTATACAGTAGTGCTGTATCAAATACCAAAATGTAAATGTTAATACAATTAACAAGGTTTCATCTACAATGTGGCCCAGATCAAAGCTTGTGATAGGAAAAAAAACCTGAAGCGAACCCACCTCTCACATCCTCATTCTTTGACACTAGCCACCCAGCTTGTGCATTTAGGGGGAAAGGAGGAAAAGAGGCTTGAAAAGAAAAAAAATGGTTAGAAAAGGAAACACTTTACATCCACTCAGAACTGAGAACATGTAATTAAAGGCTTCAAGGAAATAATGAAACCATTGTTCCTCAACTCTAGTTCTGACCAAAACCTCTGGGTGGGACACACTCCCGTTGCCCATCTTATGGAAACTTCACATCCTTATGGGCAAAGTGGTCTGCTGTACATCCAGGTAGAGCAAGTGACTGGGAGGCAGTGCATAAAAACTACACTACTTTATTCTTTTATTTCATCAATGTATATTTATAGAGCATCTTTGACATGTCTGGCATACAGCAAATGCTAAAATGTGTGTTTTCCTGTTGCAGTGAACCCGCTAAACTATCCGCTAATCTCTATCCTCCGGGAACTTACAGTCTACTTTAAAGAACAAATATTGAACAGATGGTTATACTAATGATTATTTATTTTCAATTGTAATAAGTGCTGCAAAAAAGAAGTACAGGGTATTATGAGAGCAAATAACAGAGGACATTATCCTGGACTAGGGCAGAAGGGAAGGCTTCCATGAGAAGAGGGCTTCCATGAGTAAGCTAGAGAGGGGGCCTGATTGAAGCAGAGAGTAAGAGCCAGGTCATGCAGACAGAAGGACAGCAAACTCCTCACCACGGCCTGTGAGGCCTAACCATCAGCCCCTGCTTCCTTCACGAGCTCCTCTCCTACCGGTCTCCCTTTGGTCACTCTTCTCCAGCCCCTCAGCCTTATCTCTTCTTGAAACATATCAAATTTCTATCTCATGAGGGTTTTGCGTTTTCTGTTCCCTCTCCTTGCCATGCTTTTTCCCCAGCTCTTCACATAACTGGTTCCAATATCTCTTGTCTGTAGTAAGAACTCAACAAACATTTGACTGATAGAAAAATAATTCTGACTTATTAAGGCCCTGCTATCTTATCTTTGCATATCAGATTTCAGTTGCCATTATTATCTCAATGGATCACTTACTAATTTAGCTCTGTCAATGAACAAATATTTGATCGTATCAGACCTGAAGGAATGCACTCACTCCTCTACAATTGTTTCTGGGATTCGAACAAGGCAGGGGAAAACACCCCTTGGTAAATCTAATATTATACAGTATGCACTAAATAAAGACTCCTAATAGAACTAAAATAAGCTCATCGGTAATATTGGTTTTGTTTGCACTCCACATTCTTGGGTAGGAAGGCATTGTTTCCCAGCACTGACCGATCATCTTTTCCAGCCTTCCTGCTCCAGCTGTTCACCCCAGAAAGTGAGTGCTGATGGGAAGAGACTGACAGTTTAATAATCAGGAGTAGCAAAGTGTGGAAGAGGTATTTCATCTGCATGCAACCTTCCCCCCTGGCAATTCCAGAGCTCCCTAGCACTGGTTTTGAAGCCTTTGAGGTTAGAGAACAGAGCCTCCTAGGGGAATTTTACTGTAAAATATCTCCCTGGGTCTCTGCCAGCTCTTTCCTACTCAACCCTCCAAAGCAAACCAAGGCATTAAGGAACCGTTGTCAGGTGGTGCTTAGACTTGAACATTTCACACAGGCAAAAACACTTCAAGTCTCTAAGGTGGCTGCCCACGATCAATTATTGGATTAATTTTGGGGGGAAGAGACTGACAATCCACATAATTTCAGACTCTAAAATTTCAAGTCCAATAAAACAGACTTCTTGTAGAATTTTGCCTTAGTTGTGGAGAAAACTGTATCTCATAGACATAGACTACTATGACTAGAAATCCCTTAAGGTCGGGGAACACGTCTCCATTTTCTTTGCATGAACCCATTAGCACAGGTCCTGGAAAGTCATACTTGGATAAATATTAATGAATGATCATCAAAAATCTATCTATCAATTTTATGGTTTAAAAACAATCCAATTGTACTAATTTAATGCCCTCCTAAACAGGTCTATTATATTGAGGAAAAAATTACAGCTGTAATAAATCTTGTCTTCATCAGACTTTTGCAATTAGTGCCTTTTAACATTGTCAAAAATTTAAAAATTGAATCATTGTATAGGTGGGTAAGTTGGGTTCTTCCGTTGAAAGCAAAAGAAATTTACTCTGATTAAATTAAGCAGAAAAAAATACACAGAAAAGATACAGCAGTCTAGAAACACTGCTAAAGACCCAAAGAAGCAGGTTGGGAAAGAAAGGGTAGCTCCAAGAATCTCTGTAACAACCTGCCACTCAAATGGATAAACACTAACCACGTTTTTCGGTTCTTACATCACTTTGCTCAAGACTCAGCGTCCCAGAAGACAGACTGATCGCTCTAACCTGGCTCCTGCGCCCACCCTTTGGCTAGAGATTTCTCTCCCCATCAACCCTATACATAGTGGGGAAGAGTTAATGAGAAAATAGACATGGGGGCGACTTGGTCAAAAACAGGAATGCCATGAGGCTGAAATGTCCATACAAGAAATGAAGAATGGGAGAGAGGAATTAACATTTCTTGAGCATCTGTACAAACCAAGTATATGCTGTGTGAATTGCCTCACACATATGGTTCATTTCATCCTTTGCCACACTGACAGATGGGCATTTTGTTTCCATTGCACAGATGAGGAAATTGAGGCTCGGAGAGGGTAAGTGACTTGCCCGGCACCACCCATCTAATAAGCACTGCACTGAAGATTTGGCCCAGGTTTATCTGACATGTGCACTACGCTGCGTGCCCAAAACTTAAATAACAGTTATCCACAGGTTATTGTCAACCCTGAGGGAATAGTAATGAATGGGATTCTAGAAAGACTGATCCTTACGGGAGAAAATGCAATGCTTTTTTACTGACTCGTTGGTGAAATAAACTACATCTAACTACATACAAAGGTGTAGTTAGGGAAAGTGCTCAGGACTGAGACTTGGAGGAATGGGTGTATGTCCTGGTTTGCCACTTTGTGACTGTGGAATTCTGGGTAAGTATCTGAGATGTGAGCTCCTTCACGGAAAAAAGAGGATAATAACACCTAAGAACTACCTCACAGGAGACAGCAAAAACAGGCTTTTGCATTTCTACCAGGTCTCTTAACCTCATTATAAGCTCCTTTTTTCATGCAAAATAAGGATTATCTATAATATAGGATTATTATTAGAATTAAATGAGATAGTATAGATATATTCTTGAGCACAGGGTAAATGCTAAGTAAACATTACTCCCTTTTCACCTCATATAATCCTCACGAAGATCAAGAAAGATTAGGTATGTGAAAATGCCTTAAAAACTGTGACGTGCTGCCAAGTGCTGCAAATGACATCAAGTTAGGTAGGAAAATCTAAAAACCAATTCGTAATTTTTCAATGGCCTGAAAAATGATAAGATAGATATTCACTGATTAGATATTAACATTTGATAGAGACAAATATTAATTTCTCTACAGGCAGAGAGGGCCCAGCTGTTCACTAAGCCATTTCCTCTGCCTGTTGAGTACATAGCTAAACAAAAAGTTCCAGCCTGTCCAGTTAGGGGTGGCGTGTGTCTGAATTCCCGTCAAACGAATGTGGACATACGCTTCGTTCATAAAAATCAACCAGGTGGAACCCTTTACGCACTGCCCTAGCACACTTGGAGACGGTCTGCTAATGACTGAGGCAGAGCCACAGGTGGGAGGATACTGGGCCTCTATCTAAACCCCTGCTTAGAGGAAACCTGGCCACTGATCAGGAACATACAGGACGACTTTCCGTAAGCAAAAATTAAACATCTTCTGTGGTAAACTACTGAGTTTTATTTAGCCTTTATATATTTTAACAGCCAGTGTTACATTAACTCATGGATTCTTGGCCTCAGAGCTATTGAAATTTGGGTCCGGATACGTCTTTGCTGAGCAGGGGGAGGGGGGTGGTGGCTGTCCTGCGCATTGTGGGATGTTAAGTGGAATCGCTGGCCTCTACCCATCAGATGCCTGTAGTATTGTCCCCTCCTTGGCCATCAGAAATGTCCCTAGGCACTGCCAAATGTCCCGCCTGCAGGCAAAAGTGCCCTGGTTGCGAACCACGGCCTTAATTATACTTGGGAATTAACTTTAAAGAAGAAATTGATCTCTGCAAGACTGAGGTAAAGGAATGGCTTTCCTCAGAAGCAGGAAAATAGCTGACAAGTCTTGGTCTAGCAGACTACAGGCTAAAACTGTGTCCATGAGCGAATTTGTTGAGTTGGAGTCTGAGGATTACAATTGCTAAATAACATGGCTTTCCTCAGCATAATACTCTCAAGATCCATTCATGTGGTTGCCAATGGCAATATTTCTTTTTTAAATTATTTTATTGTTGTTCAATTACAGTTGTCTGCATTTTCCCCCCACCCCAGCCAAACCCACCTCCCCCCCTTGCTTCCACCCTCCCCCTTGGTTTTGTCCGTGTGTCCTTTACAATAGTTCCTGAAAACCCTTCCCCCCATTGTCCCCTCCCCCCTCCCCTCTGCTTATTGTTACATTGCTCTTAATTTCAATGTCTCTGGTTATATTTTGTTTGCTTTTTTCTTTTGTTGATTATGTTCCAGTTACAGGTTTTTATGGCTGAGAAGTATTTCATTGTACGTATGCGCGGCATCTTTACCCACTCGCCCAGCAAAGGGCACTTAGGTGGTTTCCGTATCTAGGCTGTTGTAAGTAATGCTGCAATGAACACAGGGTAACTTTACAAATCAGTGCTTTCAAATTTTGGAACAGATAGCTAGAAGAGGCATTGCTGCGTCATATGGTAGCTCTATTTTTATTTTTTTGAGAAAACTCCATAGTGGTTTCCATAACGGATGTGCCAATTTACATTCCGCCAGCAGCACACGAGGGCTCCTGTGTCTCCACAGCCGCTCGAATGCCTGTCATTTCTTGTCTTTTTGATAACAGCCATTCTGAGGCGGTATCTCATTGTAGCTTTAATTCCCCTTACAACTAGTGATGATAAGGCCTTCTGTGTGTTTTCCTTGGATAAGTGTCTATTTAGTTTCTCTGACCATTTTTAATCATTTGTTTTTTGTTGTTGAGTTGTGTGAGTTCTTCGTATATTTTGGATGTTAGCCCCTTATCAAAGGTATTACTTACAAATATCTTCTCCCATTTGGTTGGTTGCCATTTTGTTTTGTTAATGGTTTCTTTTTGCACTGCAGAAGCTTTTTTAGGTCAGAAGAAAAGGACAAGAACTATATGACTTCAGGCATATGTGGTATATAAAACATATAGAAACCAACCAACTAACCAACCCGTAGATACAGACCATAGTGTGGTGGTTACCAAAGGGCAGGGAAGTAAGGGAGGGAGATGAAGGGGGGAAAGGGGGCCAAATACAAAGTGACAGAAGGAGACTGGACTTCGCTGATGAGCACATGATAGAGTACACAGATGTTATATTACACAGTTGTACACCTGGAATTTATATAATGTTATTAATCAGTGTTACCCCAATGAGTTTAATTTAAAAAAAAAAGAAATAGCAGACATAGAAGAAGGTCTGAATACCAAGTAGAAGTCACCCTTTTTTAGAGAAATTTAATTTATAGGGGAAATCTCCCTTTGTAATGGTGTTTTTCTGTCCCAGGTAGAGGGGGAAGACTTGAATTCTAGAAACTCTTAATACTGGAGAAGGCTGAATATAAGTCTGCGTAACATTACCCTCATTTACCGGGCTTTCCTGATAACCTCCCATAACTGACTACCCCCACCCCATCTTTTTTTTGTCTTCGGCTGGAGATGGTATTTAAGGCACTGGCTTGGGCTATTTGAGGGAGTTACTCAGTTTTGGGGGGTATCGCCCATGTAAACAGGAGGCACACAAATTATTAAACTTCTGTTTGCTTTTCTCCTGTTTTAGAAAAAAATGACTTTCCAAACCTGCTGATACTCTACAAGTAGATGAGAGGCACCACAGTCAAAGACAGCACCTGGCTCTTCTGAGATCTTCCACTGTTGCAGTACTACTTCTTGAGATGGTTTTGTGTCTGTTCTTGGCGATGGCCCTGGAAGGGAAGTGTCTCTGTCTTTCGTGAGAGTTATATTCTCCCGCTTGTCCCCAGTGTATAGGAATATAATGAGCTGATAGCGAAGGTGGTTTGACATAAAAATCCCCTCTCAGCTTAGCTTTCAGAAATCATTTCAGTGGAGCCAAGTAGCAGTGTATGAGCAGTTTCTCTTAAACATTTTATTCATCATTCTAAAAAAACTCATAATGCAAAATTTTTAAACTTATAAAATGTCCATCGGATACAATTTTTTTCATTCTCTTTCTTTTTTTTCCTCTCTTCAAAACGTTTCTCTTCTGTATTGCCATGCTGAGAATGCATTAGAGAATTCATAAAGGTCCGCTGACCAGATTTAAGTTTGGCACTATCCTTTTACAAATCAAAAGAGATATGCGTTCATTTATCTGAGTGGGCACTTCCTTTTCAACTGTGAGGAGTAAAACACATTCCCATGAAAAATACAAAAATATAAAATAAAGTTTAAGAAGGAATATTGCTTTTCCTTTCCTTGATTTTCACAGTAATATCTATCAAACTGAACCTGATGAAATATACATATATTAAAAACTGCAAGAGCAGGGAAAACATCACACTTACAAGGAACAAAATCATGAATTTGATAGAAACTTGAAGGTGTCCATGAAACTTAAATTTTCATATTATTCTTCTAAAAAGCCCTCGAATTCAAAAATGCTACTCATTTTGATTGTTTTATCATTTTTTTATGTATTTTCAAGCACCTTTTTTGAAAGTATATAAAAATTCAGGACTTGGACAGGAGGCAGGCATGTGCAAAATTTTAGAATTTATCTAGATGTGAATACCAGTACCTCTGCTTTTATTTGAAAAAGGTACCACATATGACAATTAAAAACCAGAGCACCTCAAAACCAAATGTGTATATGTGCTATGTCTCTGTAGTGCCAATAATGACTAATTTGCTGCTTAGAGCCATTGCTTCCCTAAAAGCATAGCAGGTAGGAACTGATTCTGCCTAATTTCCACTTCAGAAAGGAGAACACACCAAACTAGGAAGAGAAAGGACTTGGTGTATTTGTGTTTCTGTTACTAATTACTAATATTACCCAGGTCAAGCTCCTGGGAGATCGAAGTGCCATCACTATGAGCAAAAACCCCCAAAGGGCCCATACCGCTATTGCCTCCCACTGCGAGCAAACTTACCGTAGATAAATGAAGCTGTTGTGGTCACATTATATTATGCCTTCGGTTAGGTGATTCTGCACATATACTGAAAATATGTATATACAGTAAGTCTTTTTGTACAATTGCATTAATATTCAGCATGCATATAATAAACTAAGAATAGCACAACATCATCTGTTTTCAAATCCAAGCTCATTTTCATTATGAGTTTGCACCAAAGCACAGATAGCTCCTGAGTAATCCCTCAAGGAAAAGTTAGCAGAAGCTAGGCTTGCCCTGTGAATGGGGGGAGGGACCATCTCTAAGAACTCAGATTACCTCCTTGTTGTGTGCATTGGAACCCACAGGAGATTGTACCACTCACTGCCTGCCAGGCTGCACATTTGCCGCAGCCGTGATGGAAGCAGCGAGTCCAGAGCCTGCTGCCCAGGAAAAGCTCTTCCAGCCGGAATTTGGAGATCGACTGAAAAAGTTCTTCCCCTGAAAGATGGATTAAATTGATCATTTTTTCCTAGACATAGTGCACTTCAGGCTCATTTTGCTTTGTAATTAAGAAGAAAGCCAGAAACATCATTTACACATTAAGAATTTAATAGATATATTTTTCTAGCTTTATGCATTAGCACAGGACAGCCCATTAATGAAATAAGTCTTCCTTCAGGGTCAATTTAGATGGCTGTAATCTTCTGCAAATATACTGCAAATGAGGATCATTTAATGATCTTAAAACTAACTGCCAGGAGAGGATTGTTATAACTCTCCAGACAACAAAAAGAGACTTGGCTTGGTGTGCAGTATCCTTTCTTTAACTTAACAAGTGTTTAATTTCTGGCCACTATATTTTTTAAAATGCAAATATTGCCTTCTGTTTAGGTTAGTCCCTGGCTTGCTGACCTGGGAGGCTGATTCTGATTATGGAAAGCTTTGGGCTGCATTAAATGATGGTAAAAAAAAATAAATAACAGTGTTGCACTGATGAAATACATCCTTTAGATTGCTAACATTACTAGGATGGTCAGTCTCTGCTGAGCTCCCCTGGGTCTGTTCTGCTCAGCATTCCTTTCTGCAGGACTTCCTTGCCTGCCCCCACTAACTGTGTACACTGATGTCCACTGTTGTAACAATACTTAGCATGCGTGCCGCATTCAAGCATTTAAAATATTCTTTCACACGTGTGGTTTTATTTGCTCCCAAAAACAATGTTAAATGGCAGGTGTGAAACATGTCATTTTTCCTTCATAACAACTAAGGAATTTGAGGTCCCAAGGGAGAAAATGCTAAACTCAAGTCCCACACTCCTCCCACCCCTAGCTAAGAAGATTCAAAATTCAGGTCTTCTGACATTTGGTCCAGTACCTACTCATGTCAACCTTGTGGCCTTTGGAAACGCACTGGTCTAAAAGCTGTGGTGGCCCAATGAGAAGATTTAGTACAAAAACTCCATGCCCTCATAGAATGCACACAAAAAAACCAAACATTTTCCCCTAAAAATATAACAGGCAGTAAATGTGTATGTGTTAATTATCGAATGAACAGAATAAATAGTAAGTGTTAGGAAGTTCAAGGAAGGGGGAAATGTGCGATACAGAAGTGAGAGAAGATCTCTTAGAAGAGGTAGACTTGGGACAAAAGGCAGTCATCGAGTGGGGGAAGAGAACGCTGTCAGGCGAAAGGCTGCACGTACGAACAGGGGGCTTTGAAGACAGGTTGAGGCTCAAGTCATGGCTCTGCCATTTAGTACTTATAAGGCTCTTACCAACCTAATTTCTCTAAGTCTTACCTGTAAAATGGGAATAATTGTTAGCACCTACCTCATAGAATTGTTGTCAATAATATATGAAATAATGCATGCAAAGAGCTTAGTATAATGGCTGATTCAGAATCGGTGTTCATTACTAGAACACCTTCAGCAAGGAATAGAGATGAGCTACAAGAAGGGTTGCCAAAATATAATGATTAAATGAGTCAGGTGTGAGCGAAACTTTGTGAAAAAGGATCGAGAAAAGACTTCAGGTCAAGATGGTGACAGAGGTAAATGTGGTACTTGCATCCTCCCACAACCACATCAAAATTACAACTAAACTACAGAACAACCACCATCAGAACCACCTGAAATCTAGCTGATGGAAGTCTTACAACCAGGCATTTAAAGAAGAGACCACATCGAGACTGATGGGGGTGGGAGAGAGACACAGAACAGGTTGGTTTCAAACCCACATGTGGCAGATAAAAATTGGAAGGGATATTTCAGCTACAGAGGTCTCCCCCAAGGAGTGAGAGGCCCAATCCCTACCCCAAGACCCCCAGCCCAGGGTTGCAGAGCCAGGAAGAGAAGTCCCCATAACTTCTGGCTGTAAAAACCAGCAGGGATTGTGGCTGAGGGAGACAGGGGGCTTCTGGAGTCCCAAACAGTTTTTAAAGGGTCAGTGCATGGACTTACTGGGACTTATTCCCTCTGAGCTCCAGTGTTGGGGTAGCAGCTTGAAAGGAACCAGGGACATATGGGAAGGAACTGAATTGTCTGGCATTAAGGAAAGAGCTGGGGGTAGGAGGCAGCTTTCTGTCAGACAAAAGTGCTGGCAGAGGCCATTGTTCCTTTTCTGAGACTCCTCCCACTAAAGAGCTGGCAGGCGGGTGCCATGTCTGAATCACCATCAACCTGGCTCACACTGTTGGCCCAACCCTAGTGATTCCCTGATACCCTGCCCTATTCAACTTGCAGGCCCACCCAAGACATTCCCAGTGGATTTTCCAAACAAATACCCTTTCTTGTCTCACCCTTCAGACTTTCCTAAAATCTCTCAAAGAAGCATCATCTGGCCTCTGCATACTCTATACCACTTGCTACGTTATCCAGGTCCTGCAGTAGCAACAACCAGCCTTGGTTCACAGCTTGACATTTCCTGGGCACCTCCAAGCCCAGCACAAGTAGCAGCCATCTGCAGATCGCTTTGTAGCTTATGCCAGGTGTCCCAAGGCAGAGTACAGGCAGTGGCTCACCTTGCATTTCCTGAGAGGACCCAGAGCAAATACACCCAGTAGACAGCTTCAGACTACACTGGATTACAACCCTACCACCTCTGGAGTGACACACCCAAGGGACAGACTCGGTGAGCACCAAAGCCCCACAGAAGCAAGTCCAGCTCCCTAGGGTCGACACCTATATAGCAGCTCCTCCACTGTAGTCACAGTCAGTCCTTGCAGCTGATTGGTCTGGGGGGTCAGTCCTTCCCAGTGACACCAACTGCAATCAAGGCTCAACTAAAGGGGACAGTAAAACAGCCTACACAGGGGCACCCCTGCAGCACCCAGCTTGGGTGACTGGGAGGGCTGTGCCACTGGGCCCAACTGGACACTTATTATACAAGGCCACTATACCAAGTCCAGAAGATGTAACAGCTCTTCCTAATACATAGAAACAAACACAGAAAAGGAGCCAAAATGCATAGACAAAGAAACAAGTCCTAAGTGAAAGAACAGGAGAAATCTCTGGAAAAAGAACTAAATGAGATAGAGGTAAGCAAACTACCAAATACAGAGTTCAAAACGATGGTTATAAGGATACTTAAGGAACTTAGTGAGAACTTCAAGAGCATGAAAAAGGACATAGAAACCATAAAAAAGAGTCAGTCAGAAATGAAGGCTACACTAACTGCAATGAAGACTAATTCACAGGGAATCAACAATAGAGTAAATGAATCTGAGAGTCAAAATTTTGGAATGTAAAGAAGCAAAAAACAGACAACTAGAACAGCAAGAAGAAAAAAGAATCCAAAAAACTGAAGAGTGTGTAAGGAGCTTCTGGGACTGCTACGGATTATTGCTATGCATAATCCGTGGTGACCATAACTGAATGTGTTTATAAATAATTCTCACACTGGAATACACAGGAATAGAAGACCAGGACCATGTGACTCCTCCCTCATCATCTGGGAGAAAGCCCTGAGCCTTGGGTCCAGGGGTTTTTATTGAAGATTTTGGGCACAGAGCATCAGATTGGTCTTCATTAACTTATGCATAGAATGTACATTCAGGTCCGGTGGTAGACAGGACCAGGGAGGTATATCAACCGGGAGATATGCAAATATAAGGGTAATAGTCTTGCGTTTTAACTGTAAACATTTGGTTTAGGAAGAACCCAGACATTCATTAGCATAAGCTCTTTGATCCAGGGAAGGGGGAAGGATCCAGCAAAGCAGTAAATTTTAAGAAATATGTTATCCAAATTCCCCTTCAAGGAAATTCCGTTTTCCACTAACATAGGTCTACGCATGCCAACTTGGGCCATCTTACACGTGGAGTCCGTGCTCTTTAACACGCATGTGAAGTCCAGGGCTACGCTTCCCTATGCATGGAAAAATTAATTCCTTCATGGGACAACTTCTAGTATACCAATATTCACATCATGAGGGTGCCAAAAGGAGAAGAGAGAGAGTGAGAAATTGAGAACCTATTCGAAAATATAATGATAGAAAACTTCCCTAACCTGGTGAAGAAAATAGACATAGAAGTCCAGAAGTGCAGAGAGTCCCAAAAAAGATGAACCCAAAGAGGCCCACACCAAGACACATCATAATTAAAATGCAGAAGGTTAAAGACAAAGAGAGAATCTTAAAAGCAGCAACAGAAAAGCAGTTAGTTACCTACAAAAAAGCTCCCATAAGACTGTCAGCTGATTTCTCAACAGAAACTTTGCAGACCAGAAGGGAGTGGCAAGAAATATTAAAAATGTTAAAAAGCAAAGACCTACAACCAAGATTACTTTACTCAGCAAAGCTATCATTCAGAATCAAAGACATAAAAAGTGCTTCCCAGACAAGAACAAAGCTAGGGTTCATCACCACCAATCCAGAATGTGAAAGGGTTTTCTTTAAGAAAAAGAAGAAGAAAAGATAAAAAATATGAACAATAGCCGTGACTGGTGTGGCTCAGTGGATTGAATGCAGGCCCGTGAACCGAAAAGTTTGCCAGTTCGACTCCTAGTCAGGGCACGTGCTTGGGTTCCAGGCCAGGTCCCCATCTGGGGACTTGTGACAGGACTGTTGTATCTCTTACACATTGATGTTTCTCTCCTTCTCTTTCTTCCTCCCTTCCCCTCTCTCTAAAATTAAATACATCTTTTTAAAAATATGAACAATAAAATGGCAATAAATACATATCTATCAACAATTGAATCTAAAAAAGAAAATAAATGAATGAGCAGAACAGAAAAAGCCTCATAGATACAGAAAACATTTTGACAGTTGCAAGATAGGAGGGGCCCAGGGGAAGGATGAAGCAGGTGAAGGGATTAAGAAGTACAAACTGGTTGTTACATAATAGTCATAAGATGTAAAGTACAGCACAGGGAATATAGACAATAATATTCTAATAACTATGTATGGTGCCAGATGGGTATGAGATTTATTGGGATAATCACTTAGTAAGTTACATAATGTCTAATCATTGGGGCGTACACCTGAAATTACAATTGTATGTCAATTGTAATTGAACAAAAAAAAAAAAGATTTAAAAAAGAATAATGAGAAAACTCTGGGAAAAAATCCAGACCAGATTGTGGGGGCCCCTGATTGCCAAAATAATAAGATTTCCCCAGTGTTTTTTTATTTCTATTTACAAGCAACATTCCTTCTTGAAATAAAATTTTACTTAGTTTCAATGTATAAAAAAGATGCAGGTGGAAATGCTCTGGTTGGAGCAGATGTGGAGAATCCAGAGCCCCACCTGCTCGACACCCCACCATCCAACATCCCTTGAAAGGAAAATCAGATCAGAAGCCATGTCCTTTGACATCAGAAAGTATTAAGTTTTCTGTCAAGGAAGTGGTACAGTAAACATTTACCTGGTGAGATAGGCACGATGAAATGTAGGACAAAGACACAAATGACCACTTAGCCTCCTGTTGTAGTTGTCAAGTGATAAGGACTTGGAATGCGATAGAGTGATGGTAATAAAGACAGAGAGGGACGTGTGCCAAAGACATTACAAAGGGCAACTTGACAGGTTTATGAGATGTCCAGGTAGAAAGGATCAAAGATGATTCACAGGCTACGGACTGGGCAATCATTGGTGGATTTCTACTGCCACTCTTTTATTTCCCAAGAAATCTTGTTAAATTCTATTATATCATAATAATGACTAAGGCCATTATTTACGATTTCACAAAGTTCTATATAGTTTAGAATAACAATACCTAAGTTTATTTTGGGGGACAATAATAGAGGTTAATTAGAAGGGGGTAGAGTAGAGAGAAAGATTCTTGGTCAAAAATATTTAGAAGAGACTGAGTTGAACAAAGTTAAACAGTCTTCTTTACCCATATTTCTGATTCTTTAATGCACTACTGTGCATTTTGAACTCTTAAAAGATTGATAGAATAAGCACTTTTCTCCAAATTTATTTGACCAATATTTTTAAGAAATATTTTTATGGGATTAATTGTCTTGGAACACACTTTGGCATATGCTGCTCTGTGGAAGCCAACAAAGGACCCTTGTGGAGGTCCTTCCCATCGTCACTCATTCATTGGAAATACACTACATGTCAGGCACAAGACTTCCGCCCCCAAGGAAGGCAAGATCTGGTTAGGGACTTTAGCACATAACCCACATGATATACCCACCATATTTACAAAATGCATGTTGGAAAGAGAAAGTGATTCATGTGGTTACAAATAAAAATGCTGGTTTGGTAATTAGAATGGCAGGTGATTAGGCTGGAAAGATAGGCAATAGTCACCCTTATTATTGTCTTTAGCTACCATGTATTGAATGGATGCTATATGGTAAGCATCATGCAAAGTATCTTACATGCATTACAGCAATAGATCTTCCCTATAATTTCCGAAGGCAGGTACTGCGATCATCCACATTTTTCAGCTGTGCAAAGGGAGGGTCGGAGGGGTCATATAACTTGCCAGGGTCTCACTGGCACTATCAAAATGACAGCCTAAACACAACCCTGACCTATCAGAGCCCACGGTCTGAGTTTAACCATCATCATACATGGGCTTCTTGAACTGTGTGAGCTGTTTTAAAGAGTTTGTTCTCCACTGTGGACATCTTAGAGAGACATGGAAGGTTCTACATCTTTTCCTGTCTTCTGACAAATCTCTGAAAACTCTTTGAGTCCGACCCAAAACAGAAGAAAATGACACTTGCTAAACTACCAAAGCACATCTGCCTTGCAGGATGCTAATGAGTCACAGCCCCCAAACTGCCTGGGGATTTTCAGATGAAAGGCCCTATGTGTCTGCAAGTTACCCTCCTGCTGGGTTATCTTCTTCAATAACTGGTTCTTGGCATTGCATTACTGCACCATGAAAATCTCGCTTTATTATACTTTCTTCAGAGAATCCACAGCTCTACATTCTGCCTGTTGTGTGGGTTTACCGACAGCTAACTTCCAAAGTCATGCCTTCTATGGTAAGTGTATTTTAAACCATGCAGCCTCACATTAAAAAGAAATGGCAGTCATTCCGCCCTGGAAACTGTTCCCTAGCATGACATTACTTTAATTCACTGGCTCCTTGTAATCAAGATCTAATAAACAGCACCTTTAAATAAGTCCTACACACAGCCTGCATTGTTACAATCAATTGAACTACTTAAAAAGGAAAACCTCCGAGGCTATCTGGGGGCATTCTGTGCTTCCCTCTGTTTTATGGCACAACCTTAGACACGACGTGTGAAAAGGTCAAGACAGCATGTAGGCTTTTGCATTAAACAGGAGAACACTAATTAGTTCTAGTGACAATGGGGTTCTGTTAGTGTGCTCTAATATTTTGATGCTTGGTTTTGTTTGAAACCTCCAGCCGTAACATACAAAAGCTCTTCTATCTTCCAGTTTTGTTCATGGCCTGATTTTTCAACCCCATCATCTGTTTGAATGAAACATGCATATTTTCTATTTCTATATTTTCATTAAAAGTCTGTTCTAAAATCTAATTTCAAAACAGGTCACTTAAAAGAAGTCAAAAGAAAATTTCATTTAGATCCCAGTATTTAATGCGGAACCTAATATTTCTCTATTAGTTTCAATAATTTTTTCAAATCTCAAGTGTAAATTGTGTTAAAACATATTGGCAACAAGTTTTAATATTTGTGCATATTAACTGTCCAGAGCATGTGTGGTATTATAAAATGTTAAACATTAACAGAGGAGTGTTAAAAAAAATAACAATTTCCACATTCCTGAATTCTATCTTAAAGTAACAGGGAAAATGTTAATAGTCCTTCAAAATCAGAGTTATTATTTCTTCACCACTAGGTTTGTATCTATATTTTTACCCTTTTTCTAAAATATAGGTAAGTTCCTAAAACATTCACTGGGATAAAGAACTTCAACTGAAGAAAATAACAAACAATATTTGAGACTTTACCAAACTGATATCTCTTCAAAATACCAATTACTATAAGTATTATATTATAGTATGACTTTCTATAAAATAAATAACAAACTGAATGAATTTTCCTCAGTCAACTTAGGAATTGTTACAAGACAGATTTATGCCATTTTGGGGGGTCATTTTCTGTTTTTTTTTTAAATGAGTTTGAGGTCATAAACTTACATTGGCCACCATCTTTTCAAGAGGTTATTGGGCTAATACTTCACTAATGCCCTCTGATGCTGCTCTACTACGAGATTAAAAGCAATCAAATCTGTAGGTGAGGAAAAGAAACCCATATTCTTCTTCGTTCTCTCTAGCCGACTTGGCTCTGGTCTACAGAAACTGAACTTTCATTAAAAGAAAATAAAGTTTCTAGCCCTTCATCTTGTAAAGGTAGCGTCTTTATACTGTAAATCAATACACTGCTGTTTGGTTTGCTCTCCAGCTAGACAGACCAAAACAATATAGCATCAAGGGAAGTGGGAGCATCCCCTCCAAGCCATTTGTCTTAATGGAGTGCCCACTTCAAAACGGACTTTTTACTGCTTTCATGACGCCAATTTAATTGTTATCAAGCCAGACCCAGAGAGATAAATCCAATGATAAAGCAAATTCTTTATAACCAAAATGGGACACGAGGGTGAGCTATAGACTGCTTATCTTGTGCTAGCCACTGCACTAAACACTTACATGCATTGCTTTATGTCATTCTAGGTGAGGTATTATTTCTCATCTCCATTTTGTGAAGGAGAAACTTTGGACTCAGAGAGGTTAAGGAACTTGCTGAAGGTCACAGAGCTCGTTAAGTGGAGCAGCTGGGACTCTAAATCTGTCCAATTCCAGATTTCAGTCTCCTAACCACAATATTATGTTGTCTAGCAAAAGCAATAAACTAATTCTGCTTTCACTTATATTCTATACTATCCCTGAACATTTCCAAGAATTTGCCTGGCAATGACTCTTACTAGAACCAAATGAAATGGTATTTTCTAGCCTATGTATTTTCTGCAACCAATAGAAATGACACCTGACTCTGGAAGCATCTTTACCTCAAGGACAAGGAGAAGCACACAGACTGTGGCATCAGAGTCGATGGGTAATTTGGGCAAGTTACCTAACCTTTCTCAGCCTCACTTTCTCACATGGAAAATGGAGGTAACAATAGCTACTGTCCAGGATTGTTGTTAGGATCAGACTAATAATTTCTCAAACACTAGCTCCAGGCCAGGCACTGTGCAAGAAATTTGCTTATATTGTAAATTTTATCCTCACAATGATCCTCTGTGGATCTACATATCCTGACACATATTCATCCTTTCATTTAAAAAAAATTAGCATCTGCCTGGTGCTAAGAATACAACATTATTCATGAGAAGCACGCTCCCTGCCATGGTGAGTGGCAATCGTTAGTAATGATGACAACAGAACTTCGAGGCTTCTGCTTTCATTAGGTTGTTGACGGGGCTGGGGAACTCTATCTACAAACTTAGCCTGGCAGACTTTAAAACGTGTGATACAGACTACAGTTGTGTTGTGAAAGTGCTACACTTAAGTTAAGATCATTGCCCGAGGTCTTTTACGTTCAACAAGCTGTGCTTCCTGATAAAAGTCTTCTCCGTTAGTGAGGCTAGAGCAGATTCCCCACTATCCCGCACACACATCGCCCCTCCTCAGAATGTGTTAATCATGTACTCTCTGCCTGAAGCTCCGACCTACCCACTGTTATTTAGTCATTCATTCAGCAAATATTTGTTCAGTGTCTACTGTATGCCAGGAGCTGTTCTGGGTGCTTAAGATTCAGCACCAAGAAATCAGACAAAAAAAATATATATATATCCTAACCATATGGAGTTTGGAGTTCAGTGTAATAACTAACCATTCGGTATACCTGTAGCACAGAGTGAAGCACTCTGTGTGGACTGAGGATGGTTACAAGGTTCCAAATTGAGAACTAATAACAATGGGGGCCCCCTGTGAAACCTCAGTCCTCTAGTGAGGCCAGTGTAGACTCTGTGTTTCAAATAACAATAACCTTGTGGAGTAAACAGAACTAAGTCACCGCACTTTTGACTAAGTCAAGGATGGGGGGAAATAGAACTAAAGATCCTTCCACACTTCTGCCCTTCCTGGAGCCACCATGTCACCCCAGCTTAATAATTTAACCTGCTTACATTCTGGCCTTGCTTCACCATTACCTGCTGCTTAGTGCCTCATCTGTGCTCCCTCCAACTATAAAGGGGCTCAGAAAGGATGCATGCTGAAGTACAAGGTCTGTCCAGAAAAAGTCCAGCCATTGTTAACGTAATGAGAACAGTTTGCGCAACACAGACGTAACCTGGCAGCCCAGGACGGTGGACTGGAATGCGCATGCATGAACAATGATGACTTCACTGCACTAGTCAGTGGGGACAGTACATGTTGAGTGAGCATGTGTACTGTGTGGCCATCATATTCAAAGTGACTGAGAGCGTAGAGCAATGAATCTATATCAAATTTTGCTTTAAGCTTGAACATTCTCCAATGGAAACTATTCGGATGATTCAGAAGGCCGCAGCTATGGGCAACTGGTGATTGGCATCTTCATCAATGATAACACGCCCACTCATGCATCACATCTTGTGCAGAGTTTTTTGGAGAAACATCGAATCACCCAGGTGACTCGGCCCCCATGCAACCCAGATTTGGGGTTCTGGGGTTCTGGCTTTTCCCAAAACTAAAATTACGTTTGAAAGGGAAGAGATTTCAGCCTTTGCTGAGATTCAGGAAAATATAACGGGGCAGCTGGTGGCGACTGGGAGAACTGTGCGAGGTCCCAAGGTGCCATTGTCCTAAGTACAATGTTTCTTGTATCTTGTATCTTCTTCAATAAATGTCTCTATTTTTCATAGTATGTAGCTGAATATTTCTGGACAGACTTCGTTGTACACCTTTCTCTGAAAATTTGGATTGGTGTTTGGAAAAGTCCAGACTACCAACTTAAAAATAAACAAAACTGTGTTTTAATAGTGAGACAGTAAATTATTTTTCAAGAATGTAGCTACTAGAGCATCACAATACCCAAAATGTCTGGTTCCTAACTCAATATTTTTAATTACTTGCCTTTATTTGTCAGGCAATATGTAGAGTCAAGTTTCAACTAAACCTTTTATTGGACTAATGGTGGAATATTGACAGATCAGCTTTGGGGATATAGAAAACACCCCTCTAGGTCAGAAAGGGATTGACTCTGAAGAAAGGATTTCTGTGGACAGAGAAGCCTGTCTGTCAATACTGTAGAGTTTCTCCGATAAAAGGGATTACTCAAAACATGCCTGGTGTTTTGTTTTACATTAAAAAAGAATTGAGTCTTGTGAGCTAAAGACATTATTATGTAGGTTGAGTCTTACATAACTCAGTAATTTGACCTTTCTTTTTTAAATATATTTGATTGATTATGCTATTACAGTTCTCCCAAACTTCTCCTTTGGCACCCCTCTGCCCATACCCCCATTCCCTTCAGAAATCCCCACTCAATTTAGCTCATGTCTATGTGTCGTGCATATAAGTTCTTTGGCTTCTCCATTTCCTATACTAGTTTCAATATCCTCTTGTCTATTCTGTACCTACCAACTGTGATTCTTAATCCCTGCACCTTTTTCCCCACTGTCCCCAATCCCCCTCCCAGCTGATAACCCTCCAAGTGATCTCCAGATCTAGGATTCTGTGCCTGGTCTGGTTGTTTGCTTAGTTTGCTTTTCATTTTCAATTCGGTTGTTGATAGTTGTAAATTTGTTGCCACTTTAATGTTCACAGTTTTGATCTTCTTCTTT
>PVJI01007168.1:0-80198 GCA_004026765.1 Micronycteris hirsuta | reverse complement strand
TATGTCTGTGTCTATTTTCCTTGTTAGTTCAGTTTGTTCATATGAGTGAAATCATATGGTATTTGTCTTTCTCTGACTGGCTTATTTCACTTAACACAATGTTCTCCAGGTCCATCCATGCTGTCTCAAAGGGTAAAAGTTTCTTTTTCTTTAAAAGTTCGAATAGTACTCCATTGTGTAAATAGTTGTTTTACCCACTTATCTACTGATGGGCACTTGAGCTGCTTCCAAATCTTGATTATTGTAAAATAATGCTGCAATGAACATAGGGTTGCTAATATTCTTTTGAATTAGTGTTTTGGGTTTCTTTGGATAAATTCCCAGAATTGGTATCTGTAGGTCATAAGGCAGCTGCATTTTTTATTTTTTAATATAACTTCACACTGGTTTCACAGTGACTGCACCAGTCTGCACTCCTGCCAACAGGGCAAAAGTGTTCCCCTCTTTCCACATCTTCACCAGCGCTTATTTGTTGATTTATTGATGATAGCCATTCTGACTGGTGTGATGTGATATCTCATTGTGGTTTTCATTGAATTTCTCTGATGATTAGTGACATTGAGCATCTTTTGATATATCAATTGGTCATCTGTATGTCCTCTTTGGAGAAATGTACTTTTTAATGAGACTTCTGTATACAGGTACTTCTACTTAGGGGATTATTGTCAGAGTAAAAAATGAGAAAGATTTTTGTAAGTATTTTACAGACAAGCAGCCTTCCTTGGAGAAGCATGAAAGACAGTATTTATTCCCATAAATGCAAAGCCTGTGGGAATTTTGATGCACTGAATGGTGTAACTCAACAGATACTCTTTAATATATTTCATTCTAAAGTGGTAACATTTACTATTAAAAAAAAAAAAAAAACTGAAGCATCAAATCTCTATATTTTGGCTGACAGATCTAAGACAATGACCGGTAGGTAAATACAGATAATGAACCTTCCTAAGTTCGTAGGAGTTTCAGTTCCCATCTATGTGAAAGAGCTGGGTGGCTCCACTCTTCTCAATCCCAGAATCCCATCAACATCACTACAGGAGTTTTCCTGGATTCCTGGAAGTGTTGGAAGCAACAAAAACCTTTGCCACACTCAAGGCCACCATAGGAGAATCTGCTTCAAGTAACCAACTCACTATTCAGTGCCAAAAAAGTGCTGTCAACAAACCATTTCCATTCATATTTCATTTTTCACTCATATTTATTGTTACCTATGCCAAATGGGCATATGTTCTTCATTAAAAGTGACAATGTTGGCATTCAAGAGAATTTCTTCTTTTGGCCAAGACATAATACCAGGGATCTGATTTGTCCTCCTGCCTGAAACAACTAAGTAAGTGAAACAGACAAAACATATGAGGGAAATTTTCAAGACACTGAATATTAAGAAAGAAAGGACAATAATAAACCACTTGTGTCCTAAAATTGTTCAGGTTTACTGCCTTAAGAGAGATCCCAGACCATGGCACAAAGCGGAAGAATCCAGGTGGAGCCAGGCAAACGCCCTGAGTTGAAGAGAGCGGAGGGGAGAGGGCGCCAGAGAGAGCCCGCAGCCATCTGCTCAGGCTGTGCAGGCAACACTGGTGTGCCTGCTCCGGGATTGGGCAGAGTCTCCGTTTAGGCAAGTGAGGAAATTACCGAAGAAGCACCATCTAAATTCACTAGAGGGAGCAGCATCTGGGCATCACACCAAGCCAGGACAACCCCCTTAAGTTAGATTGGAAAATAAACAAGTTCATGTGGCTTTGGGCAGAGGTCTCAGAAAGGCCTCGCTTGCTCATTGGGGAATAATTAGCCCTGGACTACACACCTCATTGGTCCTGCCTGACAATCTCATAAGCAAGACCCAGAACGATTAATCTGTTTTCCAGTAACTTAACTGTATAAGAGAACTAAGCTCAAGCAGGTATATGACTATAGAGTATCTAGCACCCAACGAGGTAAAATGCATGTCTGGAATCCAATGGAGATTAATGGGCATGGAGAAAAGCCGGATAACACTACATATTAGATTAAGCAGACAAGGATATTAAAATGTTCCATATATTAAAAACATTAAGCAGAAGCATAGAAAATATAAAAAGAGAGGCAAATTGAATTTTCAAAGATGAAAACTATAATGCGTTTAATGAAAAATATACTAGAAGGAAATTAAGCCAATTAGACATCACAGAAGAAAAGATCAGTGAACTTTAAAGACATAACAAAAGAGAGGGAAGAAAATGAACATTAGTGAGTTGTGGAACAGAAGCACAAACATCCTGAAATAGAGGTGATTGCATTCCCTGCAAAGAAGAAGGCAGAAAAATATTTGAATAGATAATGGCCAAATTTTTCCAAATATAATCAAAACTATAGCCACAGATCCAGGCAAGTTAACAAATTCTCAGCACCAGAAATATGAAGAAAAGTGCACAAAGGCATGTCATGATTACTTTAAAAAAATGTAAAAGTAATTTTGCAGATGAATATAGTCTTCAATATATGGTTTAGAACAAATAAATATCTATATTCAAAAATGATTTTGATTCATATGTAATACTATATATGAAAATTGACTCTAAATAAATTGTAGCACTTAAAGTGGAACTCACCGCCTGGCTTACTTCACTTAGCATGGTCTCACCTTTAACCGGAACATAATCAGCAAAAGCAGAAAGCAAGCAAAACATAACCAGAGACATTGAAATTAAGAACAATCTAACAATAGCCATGGGAGAGGGGGGAGGGGACAATGGGGAGAAGGGTTTTCAGGAACCACTATGGAGGGCACCTGGACAGAACTAAAGGGGAGGAGGGAGGCAGGGAAGGGAGGTGGGGCTGGGTGGATGGGGGAGGGGAGAGGATGCAGACAACTGTAATTGAAAAACAATAAATTGATTATTAAAAAAGTAAAGTGGAACTCAACAGTATAAAAATGAATTATAGGAGAAATTATGGGAGAAAATTTTTCTGGGCTCAGTTTAGACAAAGTTTTCTTAACTACAACCTCAAAAGCATTCACCATTAAAATTAATAAATAGTACTTTATCAAAATTATAAATTCTGCTCTTCAAAATCAATTTTAAGAGGATAAAAAGGCAAGCCACAGACTGGAAGAATATATTTGCAAATAAAATATCTGATAATGTACTTGTATCCAGAATGTATAAAGGATTATCAAAACAATGGGAAGAAAACAACTGACTTAAACAAATCTAGACAAAAGATTTGGACACTTCACAAAAGAATACATGTACATCATATGAGCAATAAACAAATGAAAAGATGTTTGACATCATTTGTCATTACAGAAGTTCAAGTTAAAATATATATATATCACTAAACAACTATTACAATGGCTGAGGTTAAAAAAAACAAAACACACACACACACACACACAAGAAACTCAACCATACCAAGTATTGATGAGAAGTGGATAAATCAATCTCTCATACGCAGTTAGTCAAAATGTAAAATAATACAATCAGTTTGGAAAATAGTTTAAGTCTCTCAAATATCTAAACACACATTACCATATGACCCAGACATCAAAATCCTAGGTATTTACAAAAGAGAAATGAAGCATATGTCCATTCAAAGACTTGTATGAGTATTCATTACAGCTTTATTTGTAGGAGTCCCAAACCAGAAACAACCAAAATATCCACAATCAGTGAAAGGATAAAAAAACAAAACAAAACAAAACAAAACAAAAAAAACAAAAAAACCTGGTATACCATTACAATTGACTACTAAATAATAAAAAAGAATGAGCTAATGATATAACCAACAAGAAAAGGGATCTCAAAATAATTATGCTGAGTGAAAGAAACCTGACAAAATAAGACATATGTTCTGATTCTATTTATATAAATTTCTAGAAACACACACGAATCTGTAGGGACAGAAAGCAGATCAGCGGTTTTCTTGGATGAAGCTGGTAGACAGAGAGGAGGGATTGCAATGGGTAAAATGAAACTCCTGTGGGCAATGAAAATGTTCAGCATTTTGGTTAAAATGCTAGTTTCATAGGTACATGTGTATACCAAAATGTATCACACTGTACATTTTAAATATGTATAATTTATTATGTAGTAATTATACCTCAACAAAGATGGTGTACAAAGTGATCATGTCAACGTTCTTCTTATAATTCACTTATCAGCCATACGTTTACAACGAAACGCACAACCACGCACGTGTGCACACACTGTGTACATAGTGCAGTACAATCACAGGCCCACAAAGCTAACCAGGAGTGCCAGCCAGCCTTCTCAAATTCACAGCAGAGAGGGTTTTTAAAAATACTTCAACCTCAAAGTGAAAACCATGCAGCCCAAGTAAAAAGAGGCAGGTCTTACTGGAAAGACTGAGTAGTTTAATAAAACATACTAATAGAAGGAGCTGTACTCATAAAAATGACAAAAATACTAATTTTTTCACAGTAGTTCACCTCCTACTTTGCAGGTTATTTTCATCATTCAGAAAAGGCTTTGCAGGAAGCCTTAAATGAAGATGAATGGGAAAAAATGCAACATAACTGCAAGATTTTCTATTGCTCATATATTTTTGGTTTCAGATTGGATTTATTTCTGATGTGGTTGACTATAAGAAATCTGAAGATTATTAAACTATAACTGGGGTTACTCATATCTTTCCTTATGATTCTTATTTCCCAGTAATTTTTCTGAGGCTCATAAAGTATATTGATGTGTATGTTTCTGGCACTCATAGCATCTATTTAAGTGACTAAATTTTTCATATAGGAATCATGAAATAATTTTCTCCAGGTCTCTTTTCTCTTATATGAGATGTATGGCTTTAAATATGTATATTTAAAGGAGAGTTTTGTTATTAATTTCTTTTAATATGCATTGAAATAGAAGTCTCAATTCCAATAATTACTTACCATGTAATTTCACATTATAAAAGTTAGCCTTCAGGGCAACAGTTTCCATCGTTTCCAATGAACCTGATTAAAATCTTTGGCTATTTTCATAACAAGAGCTTTAACAAATGGTCCTAATCTGTCGAAGAGGAATGGTTCTGATTAGAAAACTCTGTTGCAGTGTTATGCTATTATAAGATTAATGCTGAAAAAAAGTTCAGTTCCTTTTAAAAATCCAATAACTTGTGAATTGACTTAATATCTGTAAATAGTAAGTATAAATGTAACCCCATCCACTTAATTTGGTTGTTTAATTTGGTCCTTAGTATAACGATTTGCGTTTATGCAGTAGCTTCCCTACATTCATTAAATCTCTTCCTGTGTTTCAGAGGATAAAGGAAGGATTATGTAGTCTCAAATAAATGGACTGCAGATTTCTTTAGAAGCAACATTAATATTTTTTCCAAGTTAGACTCCATTCACAGGTCCTGCAAGATATAAAATATTCTGATGAAGTCCTGCAGAGATAAAGGATCAAAATCTATTGATGGTCTATTTTATTAAATGTGAATATATTTTTGAAATACAGCTCTTTATAGGTACTGCCACTAAACTATATTAAATTTGTATGTTAAAGAAATATTAATGGTGGAAAGAAGGGGAAGGGACTAGACAAAGAACATGTATGAATGACCCACAGACATGGACAACAGTGTGGGAATTGCCTGTGGGTGTTGGGGGTGGGATGGGCAGAGGAGAGCAAAGGGTGAAAAATTAGGACAACTGTAATAGAATAACAATAAAAAGGATTTAATGAAATAAATAAACAAATAAAAGAAATATAGAGGTTACTGTCATTGTGAATAGTGAAAATGATTGACACCTTATTTTTATTTACTTGCTATATATTATAACAGTAGAGATACAATACTTTAACTCATGGCTTTTATTTTATTACTTATATTACCAGCAGGCAACTCATTGTATTTCTTAAATGAGATTATGATCTCCAAAACTACTACCTTACTCTCTATGTCCTTCTGAATTGTTGTATAATTATTTTAGTTTGATTATTTTTAAAACCTTAAACAATATATTTAAATTTGCTTTTTGCTCATCAGCTTTAGACATTTAAGCCTATTTGTAGGAGACATTAAGGATTTGTGTCTCTTTCCTACCTCTACAGCCCTACTTTACTGGCACCCGATATGGATATAATATTTATTTCTGCATCATCTGAGTGTCAGTGAAGGGTGGTGGAGTCAGGGGATAGAGGTAGTCTCCACTAAGGTGCTCTGCTTTGAGCTAAAGGTCCCGCCAGGCTTGGCCCCCAGATGAGGTCTGGGCTCAAGTCTGCTCTTTGTGATTATTCTGAAATCAAAGTTGAGGGCAGCAGCTATATTTTGCACCTCTATGATGGTGACACCAAAAGATCAAGTGAAACCTCTTAAGGTTTAGGCTCAGAAATAGTTCACTGTCATTTGCTTCATTCAATTGCACAAACCAAGTAATATCTCCAAACCCAAAGTTGAGGAGGTAAGAGAAATATATTCCTCCTATACAGAAAGAATTTCAAAGTCATACGACAAAACGTATAAATATAGGGAAGAATGAAAATCAGAGCAATAATGCCATATGCATATTAATTTTTAATGTCATATATAATTGATAACAAAATTTGGAAATTGAAGAGTATTTAACAGCACCATGACTTTATAAATGCTATGCACTGTGAAACCAAGTACAAAAATTGTGGTTCAGCACAAATGAGCCACATTATGGAGGCTATTCTAGCAATATGGCCAAATGGACTTCCTTTGATATATCCTATCAATTGTTCAGAATCATGTCACCTTTAGATGTTTTGTATGTATAAGGAGTTTTTTTCTCTCTTATATTTTCCTAAACTGTGTTGCTGGGTTTTTTTTTTGTTTGTTTGTTTGTTTTTTTAAGATTTTATTTATTTATCTTAGAAAGAGGGGAAGGGAGGGAGACAGAGAGGGAGAGAAACAGCAATGTATGGTTGCCTCTCACATGGCCCTCACTGGGGACCTGGCCCGCAACCCAAGCATGTGCCCTATCGGGGAATCGAACTGGGACCCTCTGGTTCCCAGCCCGCGCTCAATCCACTGAGCTACACCAGCCAGGCGTTGCTGGGTTTTTTTGCTGAAATGAGTATAAACTTATTCACCACATGATCACAATCTTTCCATATTTTGACTGAAATGTATTCCCATGCTTCTCGAAGATGCTCTCCTGCCCTCTGATGAAATATACTGACCTGCGCTGATTGATTTCGAGGACTGTTGCTAGCTACATCCTGGGATTTCTTTTCCTTTCTCCCCTGGATTATTCTATTCTTTCCTAGATCTTATGTTCCTTCTTGCTCATATCTTCTTTTCATTTGCCATAGAATCTCTTCAGATGATTTTCATGAAAGGAGTAATAACATATTTTGATTATTTGCCTTAAAAATTGTTCCCACATTTGAATAAAATTTGGCTAATAACAGAGTCTAGGTTCAATTTCATGTATCAGAAATGTAAAGGCACATTCATTTCTTCATCAATTTCAAATATACGGTTACTGATTGAGAAGTATAAATCCAATATCACTTTTGCATTTTGGGGTTACATTTAGAGTTCATTTTTTGCTTCTCTTAGCAGTTTTGGAATTTGCTCTATATCTAGATTTCATTAGAATTTTTCTGTATATATCATGTAGTTTTTTATTAATGGAGTTGGTATTTATTAACTTATTTCAATATGAAGACTCACTTGTTATTACTTCTAATTTCTCTATTCTCCCTAGAACTATAAAATAAGTTCTATGTTGAATTTCTTAAATTGATTATCCATGTTTGTAGAACATATATCTCATGTTTTTTAGTTTATTGTATTTTAATCTAAAGTTTGGAATATTTACCTGACTTTATTTTCCTATCACATTAAAAAATTTGTCATATTTTTCATATCCATGAACCTTTTCACACAGTGACATATTGTTTTTATGAATTTCACATTTTTTCTTATGTTTGTAATTAAGATGATTTTAAAAGGTCTCCTTGTTCCATGAATCATTCTCTCTTATAACAGTTATTCTATGTGTTCATTTTGGACCTTCTGTATTATACTGTTGACTTCAAATGACTGGTGATCCTTCATTGCCTACTTTATGAAAACAAATAGATTGGTTATTTAATATGCTTGATGAATCTTTTCATAAGTTTATTTTCACCAACAGTCTTCTCTGCTGCATGGAAGGACTGACTATAGACTTGGCATATGCAGAGCACAAGTAGGGAGGTGGCAGCAGGGCTACCTTTATCTTGCAAAATAAGAAGGGTTTATTCAGTCATGCCCACTTCCACATTAGGAACCCAGGCCTTCCCAGCTTAAAGGAAACTGTTAAAGTTTTAGACAGCAGTCTTTCAGGGGTAGCCTTGCAAACCATGCTTTGTATATAGGGGGATAGTGAAGGGAAAAGGTGGGCAACTGGCATTGTTGTTCTAACAAGTTCTTAATTAACCAACCTGATTTCTGTCCACTCATTTCTCTGTACCCACGGACTCTGAGCGTGGGTGCTTCCAGCAGGAAAAGAGCAGCCGTACCTCCATTCAGACTCTTCCGAGTCAGAGATGAAGGCTCTTTCTTGCTCTCCTTCTCTGTCAGCACAATTCTTTCCCTGTTCATTCTTCTAGACATGTCAACACCACTGAGTGCTAATAGTCCCTTCTCACTGATTTAAGAGTATTAAAAATATATTCTTTTCTGTATTTTATTTAACCTTCTCTGTCACTTCAATGAGATTTGAGAATAAAGGTATGATAAATATGTGTGTTCAGTGTGCCATCTTGAAAGGCTAAATTTAAGTTATGTATAACATAAAATTAGGTGAAAACATGGGAACAAAAAGGAGACAATCCATTTGGGCATATTTTTCCAAACAATTTAACTGAACTCTCTAATCTTTACTCCAAGATTGTTAATGAAGATGTTTTTAAGTCCTGGGGAGTCAGTCTTCTGCTGCAGCCCCTTGACATAAAGACGGCCCCCTGGGGAAGGCGGCAGCTCCATGCACACAATCGTTTCTTTTGACTGTTCAGTAAAGTTGCAGGAGAGCATGTCCTCGGAGAGAGCAATGAGCCCAGTTCCAGAGACTGTTTAGGAAAGCTTCGGGAGATGTTATTCTTTGTAAAAATCTAGCATCCACTAGAACAAATTTAACATATTATTTGAGACACCAGACCAAAGAACTATCACCACAGGTCATAGAAAACGAAAACGAAAAGGAGAAGGAGTTAAATAGATTGAACTTACTCCTTCTTCAGTGCCATCAATATCAAAATTTTATGTCAGGAATTAACCTTGATCAATAATTTTTTTCTATAAGTTTCCTTAGAAAGGGAATAGCAGATGCTTAATAAAGCTCTAAGAATAGTGATTTTACAATACCATTTTGATTTTACTAAGAAGATGAAGAGTATTTGGTAAGAATGACTAAATAAACTTTTGGTTCTTCCTTTAAATATGAGATTTACTCATGTTATTAATTCTAATACAGTTGTACATGCATTCCAGATGTGAAACAAGGTGCCCAATAAATAACATTCAAACTACTATAAAGAATCAAGATAGAAAAGGGGGGCCTTGGAGGATAAGATTCCCAAACTGTTCAAAAATACATATAATGCACACACACAGTTCCTGGCATTACAAACTCAAATTCTGTTTATGAATGTTCACAGTCTGCACATAGCAACACAATTTAAAAAATCACAAAATCTGGTGCTATGTTTTCCCCAAATTAATTTCTTGGGACCTTTCCATTCTGCCCACATCATATAACTCAGTGTTTCTGGCAGTGACAGAGCCCACTAATCTGAGTAATCTCTGTAAGGAAGCTAGTGGAGGTGATGAATATTTTTAATCCTTCTGAATTCTTGTGGGCAAATTTGTTTTTCCATTGAAAGGTCTTATAGAGATATGTTATGAATTAAAAATAATAGCAAATACAAAACTAAATGCATAAGTTAATAAATGCATAAATATTCAGAAAAGTTAATAAAATAAAACAATACTTCAGCCTTTGAATATTTCATATTTTGGTGACAAATAAAATGGATGTTTTGAAAGTTTTCCAGACCATGATAGCTAGATCTATTACTGAACAAAGGAGCACTGCTATAATGAAGCAGCATGCTGCATGTAATTAAAGTATTAAAATAGCATACAGACAAAACTGTTAGGCTCAACAAGGCTTATTGCATCTGAGGAAATATTTTTAAATAATATATTTATAACACCAGATGTTCTAGTATGTAAAAGTAAAAATAAATTGAAATCTGATTGGTTTATAAATCTATCAATTATGTTGGACAGAGTCAAGTAACATTTTGATATTCTCATTTCTCTACTTTTATATAGCAATTCATAAAAATAGGTAACCTTAAGGGTTTTACCAATTTCCTTTTTAACTTTGAAAGTGAACAGTACTCTGATATTTCAAAGAATAATATCTGCACTGGAGGAAATTAAAGTGAATACTGGGAAAATAATTTACTCAATTCCCACTAGCAAACACACAAAATTCAGCTGCATTCATACATATATAAATATGTTAGCTTTTTCTCAGAGACATGCCCTGAATTATGCTACAGAATAGAATACCTGGGAGAAAAAAAGAACATTCAGAACATCAACATAGAAACACATCGATTTCTGAAACATAATTTTAAAGTGCTTCCAGCATATACAAGACACATTTACATTTCATAGTTATGTAGTGCATAGTATACCTTATTATACAGTGAGATTTGCATCTATTTGCTATGTACCCCTCAATTACATGGTAAAATTGGATAGTTAAAAATGAAAGAGCACATAAATATAAAATCTTGGTATTATGTCCAAACATCTTCCATCTTCAGATGTGTAGAAAAACTATTACTTCCAAAAAATATTTGCAATAAATTTTCCATTTTCTATAATAGGTTGTTTACCTTAGTTTTTGCAATGTTTAGGTCAAGGAATTCAATTTTGTCATTCCATGCTTTCAGGTTTCAGTTTCATTTTCAGAATATAGGGTATTGATCTAGTAATCATACTCTACTCCCCCAAATATATAGTTATTTTTCCCCAAAACTCATTTATTACAAAACATATTAAATTATCCCCGCTGGTGCCTATAACAAAGAAACAAACAACAATAAAAATGTACATGTTTATTGTATTTTAATAATAATCCAGTTGCCTGTCTGTGCACAGCCAAGTGGAAACATTTTAGCCACAGGCATCTCCAGAGAGCCACTTTCTGACACCCTGCGATACAAATTATTGGGTAGAAACTTCCATTAACAAACAAATGTTAAAAGGCAACTAACTATCCATTAAAAATGAACAATGCATTTATGAGTAAGCTTATCTTAAATCACTGTACAAAAGCCAAGGAGTAGACATTGTCATAATACTTCTCCTTGGGCTGCATAAATTCCTCTTATTAAAGTTTTATATTGTTTCAATAATCATGAATAGATTCCAAATTTATAGGGGAAAATGGTGCCTTTTGGTTTAGCTAAAAGCAGAGAATGGTTAACATAAAAATAATAAGCCATTCCTTTTGTTGTTGTTGTTGCTCTTACATATCCAAGCTTACATGAGTTACTTTTTTGTAAGTGTATTGTTTCTTTAAAAAATTCCAATACTCTCTCTCCAGGGGTGACCAACCTTTTGGCATCTCTGGGCCACACTGGAAGAGGAGGGGTTATCTTGGGCCACACATTAAATACATTGCAACACATAATCACAAAAAACCTCATAATGTTTAAAGTAAATTTACAATTTCGTGCTGGGCCGCGTTCACAGCCATCCCGGGCTGCACGTGGCCCAGGGGCCATGGGTTGAACACGCCTGTGGGTCTTTGCTAACCATGGTCTCAAAGCCCTTGAGTGGTATGCATTCCCAATATGTATATAATTAAGTGTTTTTAAATTATATACAAATATTAATAAATCAATATAGTATATATACAGGGCGGAGCAAAAGTAGATTTACAGTTGTATGCGAGACACAGAGTTTATTCTTCTGTTATTATTAATGAACTATAGAAATGATCCCTGGAAATATAGTCTTATTCTTCTGTTTTTATTTATTGCATTATTTTCCACACAAACAACTATAAACGTACTTCTGCTCTACCCTATAACATATAAACATATTTTTTAATAAGAAAAGTTGCAATAAACGTTTTTAAGGCATCTTCCTAATATTGATGGCTGGTTTCCACATACCATTAATTTCTCAAAACGTGGTATTCATTCTCGGTGAGTTCATCATTAATAATGGTAGATATAAAGATATATCATACATCATGTTGATCACTTTGCAGTGATAATACCCTGTTAGATATGATTAGTTTGGCACTACTTTATTTCATAATGTTTTGTGCTTCACTTGCCATTTTCTTCTCTTATTGCATTACTGGCAATTTCTCCAATCTCACATTTCTCTGCATATTTTTTATATCAATTGTGGATTTGGTGAGGGTTAATGTAACTAAAAGTGATAACATAAAGTGCCGCAGTATGCTGAAAGTGGACAAAATATCCATGCTCCTTTGCTCTCATTAACTTCTTGCCCTTGAAGGGGGTTGGTGGAAGGGGAAGTCCAGAGCAGTCTCCAATGCGAGAGCCACAGGGCAAGGGACATTTTTGGCAAAGACCAAGGAAAGACCTGGGAGGAGAGTTCAGTTCGGATCATAGCTTCTCTCTCATTCCAGCCACCCTCCACTCTCTAATTGTATTCTGACTTCTCACTATCAGAGTAAATGAGATGAATGTTTTCACGGACGTTTATTTAGGAGGAAACGTGGCATCGATGCTCTCTGGAAGTGGTGGATGTACACTTATGAGCCCATTATCTCCTGGGTCGATTTTGTCTTTTTTTTTTTGCAGACACCTCATCAGTGGAAATCCTTGTCTCCAACTGCTGTCTCTGATACATCGCTATGCTCTGCCCTCTGGTTCCCTGTGGCCCACTACTCTGTGGGCCAGAGAACTTCTCTAGGGTTTCCTCTTAGGCTCCTGTCCTCTTAAGATGATGTAGCTGCTTGGCTTTGGGTCACATCTGACCTTTAGGAAACATGGCACACACTCTTTCTCTGCCATATTCTGGAGGTGCAGCCTATTCCTCAAACAATTCCTCGCCTGCTTTGTGTCAGGTGGGGGCCACGTCAGTCACAGCCTCTTGCCTTTGGACCTTCCCAGGCAGGTGTAAAAATCACCACTTTGTATGTAATTGAATATAAGAAGACATTACAAATAATAAAAGGAAATCTTAGTGTTTTATTTCTGTTTGATCTCCTGTAGTCTCTTTTTCCTTACTGATGTACTTAACATCAATCATGTTTTTCAAAAGGAAATATTTGGGGAAAAGAAGAGAGTCTGCTTTTAAAATTCACCAAGGCCCTTGAGTTTTATACTTGAAAACACTTTAAAAATAAAAGTTGGGCAAAAATTTTAAACCTCAAAGAGTGACTCTACTTTCAGATAATAAAATCAAATCATGTCCAAAGTTCCTGAAAAAGAAAAAAAATGACCAGGAGGTTTATTTTAAATATATTCTCTGAACCATTTGAGAATGGCAGGCCATAAACTACAGCAGAAAGATAGCTGGAAATAAATATTTTTCTTCAATTCAATGTCTCTAGAGGGGACAGAAAAAGAATATGTTTTCAGATAAAAGTGTCACTTACATTCTTACTGGACTATAGGCAAAGAGAAATTGGCATAAGTTATTTTACTTTTAACTTTGAAATATCAGTTAAAAAATAGAGCTCTTTATGAGTTAAATTATCCTCAAGGAAATAAGGAAATTTCAGGTTTGTTTAATTTATTTTTTATTTTTATTTTTTTTAAAGATTTTATTTATTTATTTTTTAGAGAGAGGAGAAGGGAGGGAGAAAGAGAGGGAGAAAGAGCAATGTATGGTTGCCTCTCACATGGCCCTCACTGGGGACCTGGCCCACAACCCAGGCATGTGCTCGAACTGGGACCATTTGGTTCCCAGCCCACGCTCAATCCACTGAGCTACACCAGCCAGGGCGAGGTTTGTTTAATTTTTTTGATGTATAAGATTATCAACACAATGCTACACTAAATACCTTAGATGATTTTATAAATTAAAAAGTAATTGATAATCCAGAAACTCAATTAATCATGTTTAAAAGATTAACTGGCGGCGTTTGCCGAGACAACAGCCAGCCGCCCCGAGTCAGTCCATCCAGTACATGATTTAGGGTAATGTTAGTAGTGACATATGAACATGGACGTTGTCATCTTTTCGAGAAAAGTACACGTGGAAGTTGTTTTTTTTTAAACAAACAAACATATGTGTAGAATCAATTATACAATGAAGTTCTCAATGAAAAACACAGAAATTATTCTAGAAAATGCTAGCCATGTTGTCACCAAAATAATACCTTATCAACTTTCAAGTGGAATGCATTGTTTGCTCTATCTGAATTAGGTGAACCATTTATACACAGCTCTATAGAAATCTGCAGTGATTGTTTGCCTGTAAAAACGGCTGACTTGTACCTCTGGAGCTGATCGTAAGGGATTTAGCTTTACTGCTGTTCATGCTGCACTATGCTTTGCTGTTCTCATTACATAGGCAGAGCCAATTGGAAAAAAATTGAAATAATTATTTATGTTTAATATATATCCTGCTTATTTTACAAAGCTGTTAAACAGCTTACAGTAAAATCTCTACATCTTAAGACAGTTGAAAATAAAAACAATATCCAAACCCGTATTGCAGAGCGGGAGCAATAGGAACCTAGAATAGAACACTTACTGAATGTGAACATTACGTTTTTCTATGTCAGACAAGCAAAATAGCTTTTACAGGTCCCAGTACGCGATAACATTAGAGCATCTTTGTATCTCCAAAAGGGAAACCTGTGCTTCCCTGAATTTATATGAAATGTATAAATCACACTGGTAATACAAAACACTTATTCAACTGTGTGACAACACCTTGCTAGATAGAAGGAATAAATTGGTATGCAAAACAGACACATGACTGCCAAATAGGGCAAGTAACCGCGGCAGGTCCGGTGCCAGAGACAAGACTATAATGACCTCTGTTGCAATTCACCATGGTTTTCTCTAGGTTTCCACATTGGTTGTCAAACATAAGCAAGTGTTTATTGAACTCTTACTGGTCATTCACTTACTCATTATTTACCAAACATATTTGAATACCTGCTAAGTACAAGGCAGTTTCAGGTTAGCATGACTCAGGTGGAAGTTGTATTTAAGCTACCTGTGGTCATGAGAAATATCCAAATAAATGCAAGGCAAGGTACAAAGAAAGAAGAAATAGTAGCACAGGAGGTAGAAAGTAGGGGATTTTCTTGCTTGAGGAAGGAGGGGGCTCATGGAAGTGCTCCTAGAGGATCTGGGCCTGTGTGATCGCTGAGCGAGTAATAAGGGATGCAACAGCAGCAAGAAGGACAACCAAAGACTGTTGCCCTGGCTGGTGAGGCTCAGTGGATTGAGTGTCAGCCTGTGAACCAAAGGGTTGCCAGATCGATTCCCCATCAGGGCACACGCCTGGGTAGCCAGCCAGATCCCCCACTTGGGGGCTTACGAGAGGCAATCACACATTGATGCTTCTCTCCCTCTTTTTCTCCCCCTCTTCTCCTCCCTTTAAAAATAAATAAATATTTTTTTTAATAAAAGGAACGTGAAGGAGGATGGCAAGCAGCTAACTTGGGTGAAGCATTTGGTATATAAAGGGGAATATAGAAATAAAGTAGGAACGTTAGGTCAGGCCCAGCCTTTGGCAAGCAATCAGGTTCAGCTTGCAGTGCTGCTGACTTTAACTGTGCCTCTTGCATTGCAAGGCCAGCAAAGGAAACAGACAGCTAGACTCCTGCCTTTAAGGACTTCATAATCTAATATGTACAAGACAAGGCAGATGCAAGACCTCTGCATTTTATTATTCACACTTACTTTTCTCCTACCAGATGATGTACAGAGTTCTGTAAGAAAGCAACCCCACAACTGGCACAGTTCTGGGAAGGTCACATATTCAGAGCCATCTGATCTGTGACAGAATCACCTTCTACTGTGCTTACCTTTCACATGTGACTATGGGTTCTAGGGACCCAGTTCTCCCACAAGGGTAACCCTCGTGCTGCAGTCTTCTCTGGGAGCTGCTGGCCTCTGCCTCACAATGTTGCTCTTGAAGGATCCACCGCCTGGGCTGCGTGGATGCAGCTCACAAAAGACCTCAGTTTACTCTAAAGTGATGCATCATGAAGCACACACAAGTGGGGAGAGGCAGCAGACAGCGGACCATGCTGGTAAGAAGGTGTATGTAGAAAGGCAACTTTAAGAAAAAACTGTGCTGAAGGGAAACCACCAACAACGTCACAGAGTCTAGTAGAGAAAGTGTCAAGTGGCTTCCTAGACAATCTTAATGCAAAGCATCACTCTTCACTCCTCTATCTCTCAGACAAAGAAGCCACCACAGGAAGTGCAACATTAACATAATCGCTATTTCTGGATAGAATTATAAGTGCTGAATCAATGCTTCTAAACAGGAAGCAGTATGGACAACTCTCCTTATGTGTATTTGCATTAAAATGTGTATATGTACAGATGGAAAATCCCTGAATTAATCTTCAATCTCACCCCACCCTTGCCGCCAACATATTTACCATTCATTTGGCAATAACTCTCTACCTCACTTGGTTTTCTTTGTCCTTTCTCCTTTGCCTCAAGATTAAATTCTCCATCTGATCTCATGATGTCACTTACACTCCCCTCTCTTCCAGGCAGTTGAATTCAACAATATGACAGAAGTTTTAAAATCATCTAACAATTATTTATCTGTCTTTTTTTATAAAATGCCAAGCCCCCCAGAGATTTCAATAGCTAATAAAGCCTGCTAATTTCCAAAAGGAAAAAAAAATGTACAGTGTTCTCAAACTTCTTTTGCCATAGGAATCTTGTTGGATAAAGTGGTAGTTTTATCCCACTGATTTCATAAGCTATTGAAAGCATAGTGTTTCCTGCAGGTTTTTGTTGGCTCATTTTTGTCTTTCACAGAGCCCAGCATCATGGAAGATGCGGTCTAGTAGATGATACCTTCATGGGTTAATGGGTTATCAGACTAGTGGTTGAGTTATTCACTTATTTATTTAATAGTAACTATTGAGCACCTACTAGGGGCTTTTTTTAGGCATAGAGAATTGAGCAAAAGGAAAACAGATCAAGTTCTTGCTCTTAGGAAGCTTACTTTCTCAAGGAGAGAATAAGAACAATAAATACAGGTCGGGTGGTTAAGAGTGTTAAAAATAATAAAGGAGAGCAAAAGAATGGAGAGTCAAGAGATGGTGGAGGAAGGGTTTACAAAATCACATTTTACCCGAGGGAGTTGGAGAAGGGCACTCTGGGGAATTATCACTTGTTCGAAGACCTAATGAAAAAGAATGAGAGAGCAAAACTTGTGGCTTTCTAGGAAGAGGCCAGGTAAGTGAACACAGGCAGAGGCTCCAGACTGGACACAGCCTTAGCACGTTTGAGCACGAAGACACTGGCCACAGCAGAATCAGCAGGATGGAGCAGGGCTGGGGCTAATGCTGGAGATGGCTGGGAACAGAATGGGCCAGGTTTTTTTGCCCACTATAAAACCCTGGATTCTACTTCAGGCGAACTAGGAAACCATGGAGGGTTTTGTACACAGAATGACAATATCATTTGTGTTTATTTTTATTCCTTTTTTATTGTTATTCAAATGCAGCTGTCTCCATTCCTGCCCCCCCCACCCCCGCTCTCCTCGCCCCACCCCCCATCTCCTGCCCTCAACCCTGCCCTCAATTTTGGCTTTGTCTGTGGGTCATTCATACATGTTCCTTGACAGATCACTCTGGCTGCTATTTTGAAAATAAGACTATGGACAAGTGTAAAGAAGGCATAAAAGTGTTTATGGCCCCATTGTAATTCATTTCAAGTTATTTTCCGTATCTGAATATTATTCAGCTTCTTCCAAGTCTGTGATCCCCTCAATCCAAGCCCAATCATTAAGAGTATGTCATAGTGGATAGCAGCATCTTCAGGAAGAACTGGAGGCATAAGAGCTGATCAGAATCTAGATATAGTCTTTAAGCAATCAAAGAGCATACAGGAATACAGGAAACACTGAAACACAGGAATCTCTTCTATGAAGTTTTATAGGAAAGCAGAAAGCTAAAATAATAGCATGCTCTCTCTTCCCTTCCTTCATCTCTTCCTCCCTAAGAAGGTACATATTCTTAATTACAAAACTTTGCTTTTTAAGGCATCTAGTGTTCCACCCTTTTTGCTGCAAAATTAGCTCAGATAAAATGAGTATTTATTTTAGTTTTATTTTGGTACCAATTTATTCTATCATTATTAGACAAAAAGTATTTTGAAAAATGAATCACAGAAATAATAGTGATATTTTAGGATGTACAGAACTTCTAACTATGTATACCACAACATATATTAAATTGCTTGGGCATCAACAACATGGATCTAAAAATGGGCATAGGACCCAGTTATTTCTATTTTACACATGAAAAAAGTAAAGCTTAGCATAATCATTAGTTCAAGTTCATAGGACTTATTAATAGCACAGAAGAAATTGAAGTTTGGGTCTCTTCTATATTTCTGTTCTCAATCCATTTCATGCATTCATTTGTTCTAAATAAACTGTACTAATTTTATTTAGAAACAGAAGCAGTTCCTCTATTTACCCCAAAAGAACCTTTTTATCATGTTTGGGGAGAACATTATCTTAGAAATGTTCTAGTTTAAGATATATCTTATAAAATGATTAAAACCTCATGAATATCTAAGAATAATTTATTTCCAAAGTACATTGCTTTCAATTTCTCTAAACTTGCAGGCTACAGCATGATTGTGAAGTCAATCAGGAATCATGAGAGCAAAACCAATCAAGTCACATTCTAAAAGCTGCTGTTAGTAAATATCTGCTCAGTGCAATTGTGATTTCCAGATGTCTCATTAAAATGTAAATGTTCTATTTTTATAATCATTATTATAGATTAATATGTACTTATAATAGTTTTGATTTATATATTACTTCTATTATGTTTTCTTTAAAATATATTGTATTTTACTATTATGTCTCAGTCAGTATGAAAGATAAAGCTACAGAATATATATAAATGTAACCAGTCTTATGGCTCCTTCAAAAATATCAAAATTTAAAAATACAGTATCTTGCCCTGGCTGGTGTAGCTCAGTGGATTGAGCGCAGGCTGCGAACCAAAGGGTCGCCGGTTCGATTCCCAGTCAGGGTACATGCCTGGATTGCAGGCCAGGTCCCCGGTGGGGGCCACGTGAGAGGCAACCACCCATTGATGTTTCTCTCCCTCTCTTTCTTCTTCCCTTCTGTCTAAAAATAAATAAAGAAAATCTTTAAAAAAATACAGTATCTTAAGTAGCATAATACATATTTAAGGTATTGATTGTATATATATTCATATGCATATGTGTATAAATTACATATTTTTCATTTAAAGTTCTAGATTTTATTGTAATGATGCTATTAAAAACAGGAAACAAAAATCAATAACAAGGCATACAGAAAATTATAATAATATACTGCCCATGACTATGTATAATTATTATACTGCCCATGACTATGACAAGAATTTTTTAAAAATTATAATGCTAACTAAAATTCATTAGCAAGTATATATGGTCCTAGTAAAATTCACTTCAAAGTATTTTCCAAATCTAAACATTGTTTAGCTTCTTCCAAGTCCTCATGACCACCTCACTCCAAGCCACCAACGTCTCCCAGTTGGTCTCAGGCGTTCCCCTCCTTCCCTTAGCAGAGCCTATTCTTCACCACTATCAGAGTCATTGTCCAAACAGAAGTTAGTCCATGCACTCGCCACCCTCCAAAGGTGCCCTTCCACAACTACAATAAAATAAAGAAGTCCTCTCTATAGCTTAAAGGGCTCTATATCACCTGTTCCTTGACAACCACTCAGGTCTCCTTTTGGCCCCCTCTCCTCTGTTCACCAGGCTCTAAGCACGCCCCTCTTAGGACTCTAAGCTTGCCACTCCATCTGGTTACCAGGCTGCCCCAGGACTTCATTCATGTCTCTGCTCAAAGAGACATGATGGGAGAAAATGTCTTTGGCCATGCTCTAAAACAGCACTCAAATAACTCGGGGGCAGGTCTCTATTGCTACAACACATATTGGTACTTGATGTTACTTGTTAGTATATATTGTTACTGAGTCATTTTTTTAAAGTTAATTATATATTGCGATAATTGTAGGTCCTTATGCATTTGCAGAAAAATAATAGAGAACCCATGTACACTTCACCCCGTTATCCTCAATACTTAACATTTTGTAAAACTGCGATATGAAGCACAACTACAATGTTGTATTATATCCTATCGATCTAGTTCAGATTTCTCCAGTTTCACTTCTACTCGTTTGTGTGAATGTAAGTAATTCTGTACAACTTGATCACATCTGTAGGTTTGTGCCAATATACTGAACTGTGCCAACATCACAAGGACGCCTCCTGTTGTCCGTTTGTAACCGCTCACCTCCATCTCCTCACCCTCAACACTTGGAAACCACTACCCTGTGCTCCTTTTCTAAAACGTTGTCCTTTCAAAAATATTATATAGTTGGAATATCCTCTTGGGATTAGCTTTTTATACTCAGCTTAATTTTTCTGGAGCTAGTTCCTTCCTTTGTGTTACTGACTAGAGACCATTCCATAGTATGTATATATGTATGTATGTGTATGTATATGTATATATATATGTGTGTGTGTGCACATATCTACACACATATAAATACACATACACACACTCATATACACACATACACCACTGTTTGTTTAACAATTCACTTGTTGGAGGACATCTGGGTCTATTCTAGCTTTGAGCTATTACCAATACAATTGCCATGAACATCCGCATACAGATTTTTATGTGAACTTGAGTTTTCATTTCTCGGGGATAAATGTCCAAGAGTGCAATTGCTGGGCTGTATAGTAAATGTGTGGTTGTTTTTATTATCTCTTATACCCATCAGAATGGAAGTCCTATTATACCACGAACTTGGTTGCTTTGGTTCAGTGCTGTATCCCCATGTCCAGAACAGTATTTAGCACAGAGTCAGGTATTAACATATACTACTTGTTGGATGAGTACACTTCAGAGCCTTATGGAGACATATGCCCATGTGCACAGATGCTACTGTTTTTATAACTGATTGTGGTGAAATGCATCTGCAGAGTCTCCCTGGGAGAGACAGTAAATATGAGGATAAGAGGTGTGGCCTTAGCACCTGTCCTGCTACCTCCCTGAGGTGTCAATTTGAGCCTTGAAAAAAAGAGCTCTTAGGGCAGGAAGCAGGAAAGTTAAGTAGGAAAAGAATGTGAGAAGTCTCCGGAAGAAGCCACGTGGGTTTCCAGTCCCAAGAAACACAGTATGGCCCAAAGTCATTAAAATGGCTCAACTTGCCCAGGTGTCCCCTCGGATCGTGTGGAGTCTCCCTTGCCTGGGCAGCCCCAGTGGAAGACGGAGTAGCCTGCCCCTTAGCCATGTTTTCGAGGTGGGACCAGTAGCAGAGCCAGGAGCTTGTATTTGCTCCTAAGCAGTGCGACAACCTGGTAAAACAGTAAGTAAGCTCTCACAAAATATCTGTCTAATGTGTAAATAAAGTGAATTATTTGATCGCAGGACAGGAGAGGACTTCAGGGGAGAATGAGGTTCTACAAAGGCAAATCATATGGAACGGGCAGCTACAGCAACAGGAATTGGGAAATCTGTGCTTAGCTCACCACAAGCTGGGAGTACTGGGAAATGTGGATTACATGCAACAATTTTTGAAGTCTGTATTTGTGGTACCATCTCTACTGCTGGAGAGATCCTTTTAAACTCTTAGATGCATCAGTTCCAGAAAGTCAGTCTTACTAGTGTAAATACACCACCTTGATGAGTATAACCTTCTGGTACCATTTGTTTAACATATTTCTGTTCAGAGTTTAGGTTTCCCTGACAATCAGATTTCTTTTAATTAGGAATGGGAAAAAAAAGAACTTTTAAAACTGGCATTTAAATAGCATCTTTCAAATATTTTGAGTTTGTGAAGATGAGTATTTCATTGCAAAAAATCACAAACAGTCTGTATTTGAATAGTGTCTCTGTGCAAATATCCATTACATACATCTGCCAGGATGGTGTTCTTCATGAGACTCCTACAAAGGATGAAAACAAGAAAATAAAAATGCCTTGAAACTCTGGCTCCTGAAGATAGATTAATGAATAATACATTTTAAAAATAGTAAGTTAATATCTTCCTGGCCTGATTCTTTCAATCAGTTAAGGTTTCTTGATGTAAGATGATTTCTATTGTGTTAAGCAAAACTCGAATGACAAGATTCAATAAGGTTGAGATTACATTTGTGCATCTGAAGCTGGGTTTCTCTTTGGGTATTCCTCTGCTTAGTTTCTTTAAGGCATAGCAATTCTTCACAGTATGGTTCTAGAACACAGACTCCCAGCCTTGGCTGCGCATTAGAATCATCTGGGGAGGTTTTAAAGCTGCTAATGCCTAGACAATACACCAGATCAATTAAATAAGGATCTCTGGGGTGGGAGCAAGCATCAGTATTTTTCATAGGTCCCCAGTTGCTTCTAACGTGCAGCCAAGGCAGAGAACCAGTGTTCTAGAATCGTTACTGTCAGATTCACTAGGGTACTTGTTAACAGTCAGATGTGGGTTCAAAATTAAATCTGTTAAATCGGGATATCTATGAATGAGCAAGAGGGGTCTGCATATGCATGTACACTGCCCGATGATTAACATATACACCAAGTTTAAGAACCTTTACCTTAGAGTTAATGGAGCTAACATTGACCTGCAAAAATAATAGTGAACAGCAAAATTTGAAATCTCAGTCCCCAGTCAGCAAACCTTTTGGGGCTGGAGACAAGTTTATTGTGAAAGTTTTAGAGGTCTTTGTACTTAGTCCGTGTAAGTGACATGTGAGTTTGCAGTTGTCAGTGATGACTCCAGGTGAAGTTTTTGAAGTGAATACTTTATTAGAGAAAATTCATCCTCTAGTAGAAAAGCTAAAATAAAGAAGACATCAAGCTAAAATTAAAAAGAGTAATTAAAAAAATAATGCTTACCTACTAGAATTAATGATGGTAAGAGAGGAATTCTTATAGAAAAGTATAAGACCCTAAATGGAGCTTCCCACTCAATTTTTTTCTAAAAATATACAATTAAAATGTTTTTCACAGAAGGGAAAAATTAAGAACCAATAGGAATTCCAAATATTTTTTCAAGTATTAGTTCATTGTGCATAGGAATACAAGGAAAAGGATTGTTAATTCCAATTTTTACAAACATGTTATATCTAGAATGTAACACAATGTAAAATCCTCAGGATTTGTTGAATTGAATTGAATTACTGTGTGAGAAAATTGAAGCACAGAATTATTCAATGCTAAATGACTCCCCAAGTGATCCAAATAGAAATACATCAAAAACACAGGTGTAATTCAGAATTATTCCCCTAACAGCATGCTTCTGCCAGTATAATTTGGAAATCAAAGGTCATTGTTTAAGCTAGTAGTCCTCAAGCTTGGTGCCTCAAAGGATCATGCAGATGCTTTTAACTATACCCAGGGTACCGACCAAAGATATTGATTCAGTAGGGCTGAAGTGGGACCAGATTCCATATGTTTAACAAGCACCACCAACCAGAGAAAATATGTAATTGCCAAATATGTAATTAATCCAATCAGCGGTGACCTTCAAAACAAACAAATCTCACTAACTCTGAGAAAAATAAAACATGTAAGTTACAAAAAATGACTCATGGCTCCAATAAATATTTGTTGAATGTATGAATCCATTAATCAATAGTATACAATTAACACCCAACTGATCTATAACAGTTATCAAAATAAACAAAGAAGAATGTTTTAGATTCTGTAGTTTCCTTGCTAACATTCTCAGTGGGCAAAGGGACTAAAAAGCATATTATCTTGAGCTAATCTGATACAATGGACCTTTTCTTTTTTTCTTTCAGGGCTTGATGGGAACCTAGAACAGTTCTCCTTCCTCAAAGAATAGAATCCAAGAAAATATGCTCTTAAAAAGAATCAAAGGCAGCAGAACTGTTTGTGGGTGAGGAAGAATGTACAGAATGTCATCCCTGGTAAAACAGGCAAAGAGTTCTGGAATTAAAGAAATGGTCCTTTCTTGAGGCTTTGGATTTGTTACTAGGTAACAAATAAAATATAATTACCTCTAGCCAGCCCCAAAAGTGGCTTCTAACAGAAAACGGATTGCTTAAAAATGCCTTTGAAAAGTCCAAACTCTAAACAATTTTGGTGTTTAATTCATTCTGTGTTTTACATCTTATAATTATACTCACCCATAGACACAAACATACATGTACATGTATATACTAGGTCTGTCCAAAAGGTACCCAGCCATGTAGTATGAAAAGTAGAGACATTTATTAAAGAAGATACAAGATACAAGAAACATTGTACATAGGATAATGATGCCTCAGTCCCTTCAAAGTAGGCACATTGGGACCTCACAGAGTTCTCCCAATTGACATCAGCTGCCCCATCATATTTCCCTGAATCTCACTGATAGACTGAAATCTCTTCCCCCACAAAGGTGATTTTAGTTTTGGGAAGAGCCAGAAGTCACAGGGTGACAAATATGGGATGTAGGGGGGCTGAGTAACCTGGGTTATTTGGTGTTTCACCAAAAAACTCCATGAGATGTGATATATGAGTGAGGACATTGTTGTAATGAAGCTGCCAATCAACAGTTGCCCATAGTGGCAGCCTTCTGAATCATTTGAATAGTTTCTGCAGAGGAATATTCAAGCTTAACACAAAATTTGATGCAGATTTTTTTCTCTACTTGTTCAGTCATTTTGAATGTGATGGCCACACAGTTCACATGCTCACTCAATGGCGTCTACCACCCCACTGACTAGTACAGTGAAGTCATCATTGTTCACACATGTGCATTCCAGTCCACTCTCCTTGGCTGCCAGGTTACATTGATGTCACAGAAATTGCCTCATTATTTTAACAATTGCTGGACTTTTTCTGGATAGACCTCATATATGCATATGTGTATCCATAGGTTTCACATCATTGTATGGCACTTTAAGACATGTATAATTTGGCAATACTATATAAAAATGACTGCTAATTATTATTGGTCTTATAAAGTTATAATCTCATGCTATTTTCATTATCACAAAAATATATGTAATGGCTAAAATCCAAAACACTGACAAAAATGTTACTGAAAATACAGAACAACAGAAACCCATTCATTGCTAATAAGTGTGCAAAATGGCACAGCCATTCTGAAAGGCAGTTTCTTACCAAACTGAATGTACTCTCACCAAATGCCAAGCAATCCCACTTCTAGATATTTATACAAATGAGTTGAAAATCGAGGTCTACACAAAACCTGAACTTGAATATCTATAGTAACTTTACTCATAATTGCCCCAAATTGAAGCACTTAAATGTCCTTCAATAGGTGAACAAATAAACAAATATCCCTAAAATAAAATATTATACAGCAGTTTTTTAAAAAGAGCTATCAAGTCACAAAAAGAGTTGGAAGAACTTAGCATATTGCTAAGTGAAAGGAGTTAGTTGGAAAAAGTCTACAGACTATATGATTCCAGATTCATGGTGTAGGATTCCAACTATGTAACATTCTGGAAAAGGTAAAACTATAGAGACAGTAAGAAAAAAAATCAGTGGTTGTCCAGGGGCGGGTAGTGGGAGAGGAGGGATGGATAGGGGAGCATGTAGGTCAGTGAAACCATTCTGTATGAAGCTATAGTGGATATGTGTGTGATATCATGTATTTTTTAAAAACCAAAGAACTATGCAACATAAATAGTGAACTCAAATATAAACTATGAACTTTAATAATAATGCATTAATGCTGTTTTATTGATTGTAAGAAATATACCATTTTAATGCAAGATGTTAATGATAGAGCAAACAATGTAGGGGAGAGATATGGGGGCATTCTCTGCTTAATATTTATTAAAACCAAAAAATGTTCTAAAACTAATATTTACTATTTTTTAAAAAAGCATAGTATGTAATATTAATGCTGGCACTGACAACTTTTTTGAAACTTGTAACATATTGACAAAAATAATTATTAAACTATATCTATTAACTATGTGTTGAATATTTGTCATCCTGTATTATGAAACTTAAAATTCTTTAACTATTTACCTATACTTCAAAAGTTATGTAATTCACATTCTGTCATATGGAACTAAATAAAATATCTCCCCCACATATGAATGCTGTAAGCACCTTTAAAAATTCTTTTTCCAAGAGAAATGTTTTTATTATATTTATTTAGCTCTCATTTTCATTGATACAGTTTTGATTTGCAAAATCTATAATAAATATTTTGCCTATAATTACCGTTATGAAATTGAACACAAAAGTTGTTACATTAATCTATGAGATGATTACTTTTAGCCACTAAAAGCCCTGGACAGTATTTCTAAAACTTCAGTATGCATGGGTGTTGACAGGGGATAACTGTAGTTGGTTTGAGGTGGCACCCGATAATCTTCATTTCTAACAAGCTTCCGGGCAATGCTGATGCATTGCCACACCTTGAGCAGCAAAATTTTAGAGTACGTTTGTGGCATAAAAATATTACCACTGGGATAAACAAACCCAAATATCTAGCAGTTCTTGCAAAAGATTAAAAGAGCTACTTTTGCCCTGGCTCCTGTAGCTCAGTGGATTGAGCATGGGCCTGCGAACCAAAGGATTGCTGGTTTGATTCCAGATCTGGGCACATGCCTGGGTTGCAGGCCAGGTCTCCAGGAGGGGGCCCATGAAGGGCAACCACACATTGATGTTTCTCTCCCTCTCTTTCTCCTTCCTTTTCTCTCTCTCTAAAAAGTAAATAAATAAATAAATCTTAAAAAAAAAAAGAAAAAAACCCAAAAAAGCAAGAGCTACTTTTGTTTTCCCCTACCTGGAAAAGCTTTCAGGGCTCCCAGCACTTCTAAATCTGCCTTTCCAATATATAATCCTTTTCAATTTCATCTATAAAGTGGAAGACTTGATAACCTTTGTACAGTAAGCAAGCCACCCATTTAGTTATAATACTCTCCTTGCTTGTGTGAAAAAAAGATAATCTCTTTCTAGTTTAATTCCTCCATTTATATGTCTTCAATTGAAGAAAGGTCATTTGACTGGCTCAAGGTCACTTATCCAATAACTGTAAAAGTTAGGTCTCAAATCCAGGTCTCTGATTCCAAATCCAGTTCTTTTCCCTCCATTCTCTGTGGCTTCTAATAGTGATGCACTTCAGAGGATAGGGACCACAAAATCCCAGTTCTGAATTGATGTGCTCAGCCTAGGGCTTGCCTTTGCAATTCCTAACATGGGTTTAAGGTTTTGTTGGGGATCAGCTCCTGTTAAGGGGGAGGGTTTCTTTGTGCTTCAAAATAAGCCTTGAAATTCAACACAATTTTTTGTATTAATGAGCTTATTTGAATATGGTATAAGCTATGAGAGCACATATTTGGATTTCTACTGTGTGTGGAGAATGGGGACAAGAATGATTTGTTGTATTTCTCCAAACCTTATCGTTCTGTTGAAAGAACTTACAGCCAGCCAATATGTGGGAGTCAGCCTCACTTACACTGGGAAAAACACATGAGGACTTGGTGTCTTCAGTGGGATTTCTGGGCTACTAAAGATAACTGAAACTAAACATTTCTTCACAACATGAAGATAACAAAGCCCAGGGACATGAAAATGATTTTGTGGTGTTGTACAGATATTATTAGCTGGAACTTAGATTTGGAGTTTCTCAACCTTTGGTTTAAGGACCAACCCCAACTTCACACTGACATCAGCAGTAGGTTGGGGTGAAAGGGCTGGTAAATATGAAACATTTGAGTGGTATTAGTGTCTACATATGCCTTCCAGATACTGTCTTCTTAAGAATTCCTGACAGTAAGGATCTGCCTTTGTGTATGTTTACCCTCTCCCTCCTGAGATCCTATAGCACAGAAAAGAGACAGTTAGGATGATATGACCCTTAAGTGCAATTTCTGCCTCTGAACCCCAGGCAACCGCCCATTCTGAAAATTCTGTTCCCATTTCAAGGGGGATTCCTCTGTGTGTGTGTGTGTGTGTGTGCGCGCGCACACACGCGCGTGCTCTGCAGGCTAGCCACTCTGAATCAGGGAGCTCAAGGTGGGTAGCCAGACTGTCTCCCTCCAGGCACGGCTCCGACACACTGTGAAGTTTTGTAAATAAGTAAGTTAGCATTACTGCCTTATGGGATTGAGTGAATGTAAACCAAATGAAAGGCAACCAGGATTCTGGGTTCCCATCACTGTCTCTCTGGGAATATATTCAGGTATTAATGTGTGAAGGCTGAACAGTGATGTTACAATATGGAAAATCAGCCTTAGCAACTCAAGACCCAAGCTGAGAAAATCAGCAGCCTCTCAGTTCCTCGTTGGTGACCTGAGCTCTTAGAGGCAATTACCAATGCCAGTTGTAAGGAACACAGATGTCCCTTGTCCTTTAACAGGCATTTACAGGAATTCCACAACATCCTAGTAATGACAATTCTTTAGAAAAGTATAAAATGCCTCAAAGTCTCAGAGCCAGGAGACATACTGTATTTTTTACTGGTGTTTGGAGATCTGGCTCTGGCTGACACACCCAGCTTTGGCTTACTCCTTCCTGGCATCATGGTCTTAGCTACCATTATTCAGGGCTCCAGTCCTCACACTTCCCACCACGTGCCATCCACTCCCCTGTTCTCCACCCTCTGATCAACACCCTCTCCCTCCATCCAGACTCAGCAAGTTGCGGCCTGTGAAAGAACCTGCCCTGACAGCTTACCGTCCAGTGCGGCCTCCCTGCTTGCTGAATGCTCATAGAAGTTAAACACCACACACTCACTTGGCATTTATGCTGAGCTTTACTTCTGAGAAGAAATCATCGCAACTGGAAATATTTCGTTTAACTTCCCAGGACAAATAAGAATGGGGATAAAAAAAGAGAAGTGCAAATACCACATTTGTTGAACTTTCAAAGATTTTCATGCTAAACACACCAATACGTTAAGAAGGAGGAACCTGGCTTATAGATAGGGTGGTGGGGGTGTTTTCTTTTCTGGGCATCATCTCTGGATCTCATTCACAGAATTATATCTGGAAAGCTTGAAGAATGCAGTGTCAGGGAAAGTATGAAAGAAAGAGACAGTTATCCGTGTAACTTAAAGGGCGACATTTTGCAAGTGTGGCTAAACCCTAATGGAAAGGACAGCAAAAGATGGATCGCCCCCTGCCACGGGGAGGGCTGGACCGTCCAAGAGACCTTGGCTGGGAAGTGGTGTATTCAGTGTGAGAGAAGCAGCCCACGGCCAGGGATCTTTGCTCAAAGATGCTATTATTCTACCACAAACAAGAATGATAATAGCTTGTACACTTTGCAATCAATAATAATAAAAGCACAATGGCCGTGGATGACTTACTGTGCTGACAGTGAATCCCATTAAATCCCCGGGGACATTTACAAACATAGCCTATGAATGTGTCCCCTCGATATGCTTCACTTATTTCACAGGTTCCTCCATTATGGCATGGATTAGGAATGCAGGGACCTGAAAGACAGAAGAAAAATATCACTGCATAATGCATACACTTTAAAGCAGACATTGGGTCAACATTTTGCCATTAACTATTTTATAGAGAAGTGGTACAGGAAATATACTAGCTGTTTGCGATATGAAGAAGAATGGGCTTGAATCCTAGTTTAACCACTTCTTAGCCGTGTGGTCTTAAAGGACTTATTTAACCTCTCTGTGCCTCTGTATCACCTATTATATATTAATACTAACAGAACCTATTGCAAAGGGTAATAATACAGATTTTAAAAAGTCATACATATAAAGTACTCAGAGCAGTGTCTGACATACTAAGCATGGCAAAAAAAATGCCAGCACTATGTATTGTTATTAAGATCATCAAATTTTAAAATATTTTTGCATGCTTCTAAACACGATACTGAATGGCAAATTCTGCAGTTACAAACAGTGGGGAGCTTTGTGTCCCGCTGGTGAAAGAATAAACTTGCAAATGACTGTAACCATGTAAGTCAGGTGACACGGATGGCCACTGTGGTGGGTCATATGAAGAATCATAACTTTTGCTGATCTATACGAAGTAGCTTGCCGAAAGTTGCAAATATAGAGAAGGTCTAATCATCATTTTTAAGCTTTAAGGAAGCAAGTTCACCAGAGTGATTGGTATCTGCGACATAAGTGTGGTGCTCAGTTTCCCGTGGACTGAGCAACCAGCTGCCAGCACTGTGGGGGTGCAGAGGTGGGCAAGTCCACTCTGACCTGGGCCTCTTCTAATGCACATTCTTTGTTCTGGATGTCCCTTTGGTATGACTGAGGTTTTCTCAAATGGCATGGCAATCTGAGGCTTTTCATATACACTCTTTCTTCTCCCTTCAGGGGTGAACGGCTTGTGCTGCAGCCTCAAGGGTCATGCCACTTACTCTTGTTCTCTCTCCCCTGTGTCCATCATAAGCATTTCCCAATAAATCTTTTGCACCTTTAATTCTGTCTTATAGTTGGCTTTTTGGAAGGTGCAGATTCACTCAGGGCAGAATCCAGAATGGACATCGCGAAGAAGGGAAAAGACAAGTTTAAGAAAGAAAAAGCTCAACACTTACACTGGGCAATGAAGAAAGGCCAATGAAAATATATAGTATACTCTAATTTTGTTACTTTTTAATTGGAGAGAGTAAAACACCTTTTTTAGTCAAAGAGAAATCACTGAAAAGAAAGTTAAGATGTATATATCAGAGAAAGAAAGCAGGAGTAATTAAACCAAGTGTCTGATGTTGTATGAAGGGGTAAATTCCAGAGTCCTGGAGGAAGACTGGTTAAGAAAAAGAGCAAATGGTTTCAGCAGGGGGAGGGTGAAAATGTTGGGCACAAGAAGAGTGATAACTTCAGACAGCTGGGTGGGGCCTCTACTGGGCAAGGCTACTGGGCAAGCGCAATAGTGAATGGTACTCAAGCATGGGTCAAAGCCATTTAAGACTTACGGAAAGAAAAGGAAATTCACTGCCGCCACTTTGAGCAGTGCCATAGGACATCAAGGACAGGAACCATTTAAGGGCTGGGCAACACTGTCTTGCATTGAGGCAATACTTTGTAGCTCTATTTATTTCTCCAACAGCTGTCTTTGACACTTGGTGGTTTTCAGTTTAAAATTTTGTGAAATTTAACAGTTGAAGAACTGAATAAAGATACGTGTAAAATAAGAAAAAACGTGGCAACTCGATAGTGTCTGGATCTTCACTTCTTGATAAGGCTGCCTTTAAAAAGTGAAAAGAAATCCATGTATCTGTGACTTCCCTCCAGATTTCTCCATACCGATACATTTACTTAAGTAGGCAGTGTTGTGCTGTGCGGTACATGTCAATCAAACAAACTAACACCTGCCCTTGAGGTGATACTTTGCCAATGATTGAGACAGGAAGAAGGTGCATTACCAATGATCAGTTTTGTGGCAATTTGAATAATTTTCTTCTATTATTAAGAGATTGAATAAGTGTTATTTTAAATTATATATTATATATTACATGTTGTACACTAGGCATATATATATATATATATATATATAGAGAGAGAGAGAGAGAGAGAGAGAGAGAGAGATAAATATATATAAAATAGTAGGTTAAATCAGAAAACTTGATCAAACAAAATGCAAATTCCATAGATAGATTCAGAAAATAGTAAACTGTGGGGCTACTTATATTAAAAATAATTCTTAAGGAGATTGTGGTAATAAATATTGTCCCCAAAGATTTTGAAATTGTTTTCCTCCACATCATTCATGATGCTCTGTGTTAAACATTTTGAAAACAGCAAACTAATACGTTATGTATTCATCTTCATGCATTTCTGTACATGTGATCAGATAAAGATTCAACTTTTTGTCCCTAGTAGATAATAAATTGTCTCCACAAAAAGAAAAGAGATGCAAAATGTGCTACAAAACAAACTCTCCTCTATGTTTCTCAATTTCTACTTCCTTCATCCTTTCAAATGAATTAGCATTTGATGATGCCTTACAACCCAAATTATTTTCACTTAAATAATCTCATTATTCCTTACAGTAACCCCAGGAGGCATTTGTCTTTACTATTCTCTTTCATGATTAAAAAAATAAAACACTAAAGATCAGAAGGATTTGATAATGGTACTCAAATAAACATCGATGAGTGATACATTTAGGTCTCAAACTAAGATTCTGTAGTTCTAAAACAGACATTCCTTAGAATAGACTAATTAAGTAGAGAGAATAAAATAAATGGATATTAGAGTTTTCATTCATTTGTTCATTTTAAAATAAGAAAAATACATGATTTATTTTTTTTATTAACTGAAAATGAAAACCATACATAAAACTGCTAAAGAAAAAGTAAATCTAAACAATTATGGTCAAAGGAGTACATAATATCAAACAAATAAGGGGTCCTGGCAATACATACTCCAATCTTTCAATTTTGCCAATGAGAAAACAAAGCCTAATAAGAATTCAGTGACTTCCCTCCAAAAAAAGAGCAGCTACAATGAGGAAAATTGGGTTTAAGGAATTGTATCTCAGAGGAAAAAGTTATTAAAACACAAAATGATTAAGCTATTCCTGACCCCTCAAGAGAGTGATGTAATTTATATGAGAAATAAAAATCTTTTCCATTTTCCCTTCCACAGAGCTGGGTGAGAGAAGGATTAAGGAAAAAAAAAAAAACTGAACTAATAAGACCTCTTCCAGCTCTTAAAAGCAGTTACAGCTGTGATTCCGAGGAAGGTGCTTATTAAGTCACTTTGATGAAGAAGAGACAAATATGATCTTGAGATAGATGCACTGTTGATTCAAGCCTACTGCATCTTTGGGAAAGTAGAACTTGTCTAGAAGCTGAGGATGAGTTTGTGGGTCGGCATAATAAAAGGGAGAGCTTTATTGGGAATGGATGGGGAAGCCCAGGAGAGAAGAGCCCAAAAGCAGACCTGGAAGTAGGATGGGAAAGCCCAGGAGAGAGGACCCCATAAGCAGAGCTGGGAGTAGACTTTAGGAAGAGAGGGGTCAGGTAGTGTGTTGTGAGGTTGTAATACATCAAGAAAAGTAGCTAGTAAGAAATCGTGATGTCTACATTTCAAGCTGACATTGTTTGCCCAGCTATTATGCAAACTGTTGAAGTGTCCAAATCTATACTCAAGTCTGCGAGACACAGACCTGTGCGTGGTGTTTAGAAAAAGTGCTATGCTATTCCCCTGGCTCATCCTGGCAGAAGGGAAGAAGGTGTTACAGCACATGACACTAAGTCATTCAAGAACCCATGGCTACTGGAACTTGACGCCAGAGTTGACAGAGGTATCTAAAGGCCTAGACATCTAGATATTTCCTGGGGGCACAGGCAAAGCCTGTCCAGCAATCTGGGTGTTGCCTCTGGGATTCCCAAAGGATGTGAGTTAGAGAGCTGGAGCTCATTTTATTTATACCCCAAAGGACACCTGGGTCTCAGAAAAAAAGATTACCTATTACAGAGGTTGTGACTGCTGTATTTTTCTCATCCAAAAATATTCGGTGGTTTTCATTTAAAGGGTGAGGATGAGGGAAGGCACATGGAACAAGGATTTAATATCTGGAGCTCCTCGAATGCTAGGCAACATGAAATATATATATATAGTATTCTTTATAATGCTCTGTAAGAATGTATCTTTTTAAAAACATATCTTTGTTTTTGAGGAAAAATACAGCCTTGCTTAGAGAAGTTAAGTAACATGTCTAACTGGAAAATCTAAGATTTTAACACAATCTGCCCAACTGCAAATCTATGTACCTTCCATTAAAACTCACTTCTTGCTATGTTGAAAATCTGTGTGTTTATTTATACGTTAGTCTTGACAGATGCAAACAGAATCAACATGAATTCACTAAGCATATTCCTATAAATAATGCAGTACTCCAAAGACTTCCTAAATGGAAATATTTCAGAGTATTTTCAGCAAAGGGTCAAGGTGTATTAGATACTATGAATATAGATAGGTGCTGCTTTGCTAACAGTACTCTAGTTCAGTTATGTTTAAAATTAACTGTCAAACATGAGTATTTCCCCAATATTATTTTGTAATAGTATATTTTATATGCATAGAGTGTTGCTTGTACTGTGAGAATAGGGAGAAATAAACCCTGTCGAACATGCAGGCTTTTTTTTTTTTTTTTCTTGTTTTTGTCCCCACACTTGGCCTGTGGGCTGATATTGTATGACTTTGCTCTTTTAGAGTACTCATGATAGAGTATTAAAATTAGTGGTTACATGTTGCTTTTCCCCATCTGATCGCACATTCCCTATAGGAAGAGTCATGGTCAGCACACAGTAGGCATTGGATACATTTTGAATAAGAAGGGTAAGGAAATAAAAGAGTTACAATCATTATATCTTTTGTCTAAACTACATTTAAGTTCAACTTTCTAAGCTGTAAGTATCCTTTGGTTTTTCACTCAGTAATGAATTAGGATACTTTCTGTAACTTTTCTGTAAGCGTTCTGTAAGCTTTCTTTCTGTAAGCTTTCAAGATTCAAGTCCTTAAAATTTATAATTAAGTTCCAATGTTTTCCTCTCTAATACACTTTAAGCTTCAAGAGTATTACATCTGTAATAGCATTACAGTTGTAAATAACAGGTCATTGGAATGTGCACTTTTGCATAAGAATACATGTCTCATAACACTTTGGCAAACATATAATCAAGAAAAACATAATATTGCCTATTCCCATTAATTGAGTTTTAGTTTCCTAACTTAACAATTCCTGTTTAAATAAAGACATTCATTTATAGCAGTAGCAACATGAAATAATCAGAATGCAAGTTTGTACATAAAGATAACATAATAAAGCTAGCCCAAGGTATCGACTCACAATTTATTTGGCATACAGAAAGGTTTTTTAAGTTAAACTGAAACATTTAAGCCACATAGCAGTGTTCAGGTTTTTCTCTCTCTCCAAGTGATAAGTGGGCCAATTGCATGACAATTAAAGATCTTAGGAAATTATTATTAGTTTTTTGTCTTCCCCCCACCTAATAATCTCCATTTTGATACCGAATGTATTATTTTAAGGTCTTGGCACACTGATAATCATCATATAGAGCACATACTGTTGCTTGCACTGTGAGTATAGTAGAGAAACTGACCCTGACCCTGTTCAACATAGAAGTTGTTTTGTTTTCTTTCTAAGTTCAGGTTAAATATCATTTATTCATCAGGCACCTACTATGTGCTGAACACTATGCTAGTAATGTATGATGAATGATTTAAATGGAATTAAGTTGTCAGCAGTTGGAAAAGTAAACTTACAATACAAGAACATACTTAGTTATCCAGTTTATGTACCTCATTTTTAAAGGCCATTTAAATGGTTCCCCTTTACTGTGAATACAGTGTGCTCAGAATTGATATATCTTTTTTGTTTATGCAATGATTTCTGGAAATTTAGCTCTAGAATTTCATTAGTTAAAATATCAGTACATGTTTGTAATGTGTCTACATTCCTAACTTTTGCAAGCAACACTTTGGTGTATTTGGGGCAGCTCATGACTTTTCTGTAACATGTCATCATCGCCATATATGAAATGTAGATGGCTTAGAAAACAATGAAACAACAATGAAAAATTTGAAAACAAATATTAACAACTACTTAGAGCTTGTAAAAACAGATAATATCATGTCATCTGTAAAAAATGACAGTTTTGTTTCCTCCTTTCCAATTTGGATGCCTTTTATTTCCTCTTCCTGTCTGATTGCTGTGGCTAAAACTTCCAATACTATATTGAATAGAAGTGGTGATAGTAGACAACCTTGTCTTGTTCCTGATCTTAGTGGGAAAGATTTTAGTTTTTGCCCATTGAGTATGATGTTGGCTGTAGGTCTCTCATATACGGCCTTTATTATGTTGAGGAATGCTCCCTCTATTCCCACTTTGCTGAAGGTTTTTATCATAAATGGGCACTGTACCTTATCAAATGCTTTTTCTGTATCTATTGATATGATCTTGTGATTTTTGTCTTTGCTTTTGTTTATGTGGTGTATTACGTTTATTGTTTTGTGAATATTGTACCATCCTTGCATCCCTGGGATGAATCCCACTTGGTCATGGTGTATGATCTTTTTAATCTATTGCTGGATGCAGCTTTCCAATATTTTGTTGAGGATTTTAGTGTCTATGTTCATCAGTGATATAGGTCTGAATTTTTTTTTTCATTGTTGTGTCTTTTTCTGGTTTTGGGATTAGGATGATTCTGGTTTCATAAAAAGAGTTTGGTAGTCTTCCATCATTTTGGATTTTTTTTTTAGTAGTCTGTGAAGGATAGACAGTATGGAAATTCCTTAGAAAACTAAAAATGGAACTGCTTTTTGACCCAGCAATTCCACTGCTGGGATTATACCCTAAGAGCCCTGAAACACCAATCCAAAAGAACCTATGCACCCCAATGTTCATAGCAGCACAATTTACAATAGTCAAGTGCTGGAAACAACCTAAGTGCCCATCTACAAATGAATGGATTAAGAAACTATGGTACATTTACACAATGGAATTCTACACAGCAGAGAGGAAGAAGGAGCTTATACCCTTTGCAACAGCATGGATGGAACTGGAGAGCATTATGCTAAGTGAAGTAAGCCAGGTGGTGAGGGACAAATGCCATATGATCTCACCTTTAACTAGAACATAATCAACAAAAGAAAAAAGCAAGAAAAACATAACCAGAGACATTGAAATTAAGAACAATCTAACAATAGCCAGAGGGAAAGGGGAGGGGACTGTGGGGAGAAGAGTTTTCAGGAACTACTATAAAGGACACATGGACAAAACCAAGGGGGGGGGATGGAGGCAGGGGAGGGAGATGGGTTTCGATAGGGTGAGGGAGAGGGGAGGGGAGAAGATGCAGGCGACTGTAATTGAAGAACAATAAAGTAATTTAAAAACACAGACAATATGATAGACAATGGCTATTTCAATTGTTTTCCATTTCAAAAGTCTCTTTTTAATAGTTTGCTTTCTTTTGGTATTACAGGTATACAAAAGAAATCTACAGAGTGGTGATTATGTGCTTCTGTTCTAATTAGTGTTCATAAAAGTCTAATTATCTGATTAGACAACACTTGGTAATATCACTCTTAACATAGAAAGTATAAGTGGACTTTCAAGATACAAGAGGCTTCAGGGCATTTTAAAATCAATAATGTTGTAATACTTTTGTAGGTGATCTTTAAGTAGCTCCTCACACAATGGGGACAGCATATGATCAATATTAATGAACAACTGAATTCGACAGCATGCTTTCCAGGCATTTTATGCACGTTCATATAAGTATGCCAACAAGATTAATTACTCACAAAAGCGATAGATCTATAAGGTTTACTGCTATTCTGCATCTTCTCACTATTCCAGCAGTAGAGAACTGAAGTTGTTCCCATATAGGTAATACGTTTAGCTTTTCACACAGTTAGAGACTATGCTCCAAATCATGAATTCTTTATAGTGTGTATTATAAGGAAGAAAATAGGTTAAGACTCTCCTGTGAGTATGTGTACACAGACTTGGTCAATTTTACAGATTGTGCCCACAAAACAGTGGTAGTTGGATATTAAAAATGAATGTACATTATTATGTAATACGGACATGTGGATGAGGCAATTGCAAGAGCTGGTTTTATTGTTCTAGCAGCACAATGAAATAAAAATAGTTATGACCTAAAAGTTTACTCCAAATACTGGTCTTAAGGTTACATTAAAGTTCTCATATTATAGAGATGGTTTTATATTTAATAAGTTTTAAACATTTTGGCGGTTGCCATTTTGAACCACTGCTATTCTATTTTGCAAAAAAAGGAATTATTTTGGGAACATTCATATGATTGATGCTTTCAAACCAATTTTCACACAAGCCCTTCCTCTTCCTCCTCCTCCTATTCTTTCTCCTCCCCTCTATCCTTTTTCTCCCTTTAAAATAGAAAGGGCAAATTGAGTCATTTGAGGGGGAAAATGTATATGCTTATTTAGTATACATACAGAGGGAGGTAAACTATAAATATAAATTTAAAACATTTAATTTTAGAAAAGAATAAGTGAACATGACAAATCATTCTTTGAATATAAAAATATTTGACTAGAATGTGAAATTGAAACCTAGGGTTAAACAGAGATTTTTTAATGCCTGCATTTCTCTTCTCCTTATAAGTAAACCAGACATTGGTTAGGGCTCAACCTTACCCAGAAAAAGATTTCACCTCAAGACCTTTCCTCATTTACCTCTGGAAAGCTCCCATGATGGACTGAATTGTGTTTTCCCCAAATTCATATGTTGAAACCCTAACCCCTGGTACTTCAAAATATGACTCTATTTGGAGGCAGGGCCTTTAAAAGGGTCATTAAGGTAATGAGGCCATATGAATGGGCCCTTAAGAAAACACAATTTCTCTTACAAGAAGAGGAAATTTGGACACAGCAAAAGAGGCACCAGTGATGTGCACACACAGGGGAAAGGCCATTTGAGGACAAAACAAAAAGTTGGCTATCTACTGCCCAAAAAGAAAGGGCTCAGGAGAAAGCACGTGGCTGCATTTTATCCCCAGGCTATGATATTTTGTTATGGCAGCTCTGGGAAACTAATACTTATGTCCAAATACGGTCACATTCTGAGGTTTCTTGTAGACTTGAATTTTGGAGAAGTACTATTCAAACCCTGATAGTCCCTAAGTACTTGTTTTCTTATAGCAAAGGAGTTCATTAAGGAAAGCAGAACCCTCATTTATTGTTGGTTGGCTGACAGAGCACTCATATGTATCAACAATTATGCCTATTAGTTGAAACTAATTTCACTTGGCTGTTATCACAGAGAGTGGTAAATATGTTTTTATGGAAAAATATACGTAGAGTAAATGGAGGCAGTCTGGCTCCCTCACCCAGATGTGTGGGGAACTAACATAGGCTGTGTTCTCACAGCCTTGAGACTGGGTCCAATAAATGGTTCCCATAACATTGAGTGGGCTCGCATGCGCGGAACCTCACTGTTATATGATGTATTCTGGCACCCCACCAGCTTTGTCTGTATTTCATATATAGGAGAACTAGGGGCTTCCTGCTGGGGGACAGGTGACATGCAGAGACACACAGTGACATGCAGGGGGACCTTGCAGTGTGTGTGGCTCACCTATACTTGATAAAGACGTGCCAAGTGCCCTCATGGCTCTGGGAATTTTCTTCTGTTTGCCCGAGTCCTGTAAACCTCTATGGCCTTGAACAGTCTAAAGACTGTGTGTGTGTGTGTGTGTGTGTGTATAGTCTTTATATATATAAATATATAGTTTTTATATAGAGAGAGGTCATTTATATATAAAGTTTTGGAGATCAGAGAGCATTTTAAATTTATAGCAGTAACTAGGAAGAGTGCCACATGGACTACTTAGGTGGCACCCCAGATGACTGGGGACTGCAAGACAAAAGGAAATGTGGGGAAAGAACATAGATTCCTTGGGGTTAATTCTTATTCACTTAAAACTTTTGTTCAGAGTTGGGCTTGCCAATGGCAGTATGTTATTTCAGTACACAGCTAACATTCTGAGAAAGTACTCACATGAATTATTTCTATGAACACATGTAATCATTTCAGTTACAATAGCTGGTATATTTTCTTTTCCCAATAAATAAATGTATTATTAAACATTAGTATAACTTAATATACCAACAGGATCTACCATTTTTTAAAGTGACAAGTAATGCTATAGCTGCGTCTTATCATGAAGCACCACCTCCCAGTCTCTGCCACAGCCATTCATCTCTCTCACCACTGCCAAAACAAGCTTCCCAAACCACCACGTGCATAATGGAAATGCTCAGCTCTGAATGTTTTATTACCCAAATGGCAATCTTTCTCATTACTCTGCAGTTACAATGCATATGCGTTTTGTTAATCCTCTAGAACATGCTGTCTATTTGGGGGCATCTTTTAACAAACCGATAATATTTGCCGACTGATTGATTGTGGGGTATTATTGTTAACAGCACCACGTGGTGAACACAAGGCAAAGACAATCTTTCCCTTTTATTTTTCCTAAGACAAGGAAACTAAATCTGATATAATATGTCTATGAACATTACAAATAGTTATGAAAGGCCTTGTGGAAATTAATAAATGCCATATGGAACTGAGTAATTATTTATTGTTGAAATTAGTAATATAAAGCTTATGTTTATCTTGAAATCTTGGGTAAATAGGCTTAATACTCGCAAAATTAAGAAAAAAATGAGGATATCAAAAATATAAACTATCATGATAATCAGTATCATACTTTTATTTTTGCAGATGGTCACTAAAATCAGAGTAATGATTTCCCTGTGAAAATTCCTGTGGAACTTCAGAAACCATAAATACAATTCAAACTGACTGCTAAAACAGACATTCAATAATTTTTTAATCAATCTGTGAAAAAAGTCTCTATCTGCTTCTAGTAATAGTAGGAAACCAGCTCTGGTTACCTGCATAACAATTTCTCTCCAACTCCTCAAAAAACCGTCTTTAATCAGGGAGCTGTTTGCAAACAGAACTCTGCAAATCACTTGTTTGAGAGGTGCATCTGTTAGAACTCACATGCCATGGATGGCAAAATACAATTCAAGCTTGAGAATACACACCAGCAGGTGTACAAAGAAATAAGATATTCAAGTTTGCCATTAGCTACCACGGTTTGTTTCCTCTTCTACATGTCTATAGGATGGTGCATAGATTAAAGACAGAGCAGAGACCAATGTTTTCTACATGTATTATAATAAACGAATATCTGAGTCCAAGTGTCAGGAGCATCAAGCAATTTTCGTGTTCCACACAGTGTCTCTAAACAGCTACAAAATTTCCATGCTCTTCATCAATCTTTCTCTGACAGCTCTTCACCTTTTTGAGGCTCCTACTGAACAAGCTGCCTTACTGCATGATTAGCATCTTAGCATCTCACTGTACAATGCTTCCTCCTCTAGTTATTTCATGGGCCTCTTTTGTTCCCTAAAAAACTATGTGTGCACTGGAACCTCTACTCCTTATATTTTTATATCCCCATAGACCATGATAAATGAAAGTGCTAGATACTTTGATATTGCTTCATAAACATCCAATGATTGAGTGAAATTATTATTAATTTTAGGAAAATCAGCATAATAATCCAAACTACTACTCATAGTTTATAACAAAAAAGTTTAATGATTGGATGCATTTTCACCTGTAGCCTTTCTTATTCACATATGCCAGTTTTCAATGATCTAATATAAGCCTCCGACCAAGTCTGATTTTCTTTGCGGAATGTTGTGGCAATTTGTGAAATATCAGATTATGGGTGAATCTTATAATCACACATAGGTGTTAACAAAAATGGTGCACTATTTCTACAACACTACAGCTCCTTCTCTTGAAGTTTATGGTAGTGGTTTTAATTTTGAAGGTAGGGACAGAAAGTTGGGGAAATAATTGCTATTTTTACTTTTGGAATCTGCCCTCTGTGACTGCATCTTATTATGAAACAGAGATGTCCCCATAGGAGATGCTCCAGCTGTGCTCAGATGGGAAGAGTGCCTACCCAGACTTTCCAGCTGAGAACACTGGCAGCACAGCTGGACAGGCAAGTTACTGCTGGGATTGCTTCCTCAGATATTGCATGTGGCTTCTTTGCGGCAGACTTGAGGAAGGATAAAACAAAGCAGGCATGGATTCTGGCCATCTGGCCATCTGTTCCCCTACCCACTGTGATAATTTGGTCATGTAGAATTTTGTTAAGTGAGCATTAAGTAATGGCCATGTCAAACAGAGTACATAATGACCGCCTCTTAGTCAGTGATGAAAGTGCAGGGGATGCTTGCCCAAACACAGAATAGGTTACCGACACAAAACAAGGATTTAAAGAGAAGAGCAATGAAATACATATAAACCAGCAACATTTGACTACCTTTCCATTTTTACTTTTGATCATTTTCATCTGCCTCAAATAGAAGATGTAGATCTCATAAGGAAGCTAGGTAATATCACAATTTATACTAACCCATTATGTGTGGATCAGTTTATACTGAGAAAGTAAGGAAGAGATTTAAAACTAAGGAAATAGATGAAGGGCTTTACCATATTGACCTGAATTGAAGCACTTGATTATGGCAATTTTCAGCCATCTTTTCCAAATAATCCCCTAGAATAACACCAAGTAATCACTGATTGAACAAAATATTATACTTTCTGTTGTTTTTTTAAAAGGTCATTTGAAATACCCTATTCTGAGAAAGCAGCTTTTCCATCATAAACAATAATTACTAAAGTTTTTAATCCCTTAAGTAGTAATGATATACTCAATAAACTCTTTATTGGGACAGTCTCTTATTGCCTAGAATTCCAATGTCCATAAATTTGAACTAATAGTGTATGGCCAATGTTACCTCAACTACTCACAGAATGAACCAAAATGTAGCACCTGAAAACTTATCATCTTTTCATCTTTCATCTAAAGAGACAATTTCTGTTCCTAGGACTCTACTCAGATGCTTCCCCATTTCAAGATGTCTTTCCTTCTCCAGTTTCTTTCAAATCTCCATTTCCTTTCAAAGACTGCCCTAAGATTCATATCCTCCATTAACTCTTCCCTGTCATTTATTCTTAGTCTCTTCAACAATCTTCTGTTTTCTCTATTGCAGTCACTGTTCATTCACTCATTCATCCACTCATTCACATAATCATTCATTTAACATTTCAAGTTCTTATTCCAGACACATAGATAAATATACTAGAAATACCGTATTTTTCAGACCATAAGATGCACCTAGGTTTTAGAAGAGGAAAATAGAAAAAAAATTTTTGAAGCAAAAAATGTGGTAAAATATTTAATAACATAAATAACATATTTCACCAATGTAAATGTAAACAGAACATTCAGACTACAAGACACACCCCCATTTTCCTCCCAAATTTTGGGGGAAAGTGAATGTTATAGTCCCAAAAATATGCCATACAACAAGCAAAATAGATATTCTTCCTGCTGTCATGTAACTTCAGCAAATGGAAGGACCAACAACAACCAAATAATCACATCAAGAAATGCAATTGTTTAATGGATCCCGAGGGAAAGATATACTGCACCTGAGAACCTCTTAGTAGGAAATTCCCTGAGAAAATGACGCCTAAGCTAGGAGCTACAAATCAGTAAGAGGTACACTCAGAGGTCTTTGGAAGAAGAAGCAGGATAAGAATAAGGGTCTTCGTGAAGGCCAAGGTAGCTGGAGTAGGTGGAGTAAAGACATAGACTGGGACCAGATCAAGCTGACTGTCAAGTGTTATGTACAAAAAAATGGCTTTATGGCATACAGAGTGGGGTAAAATAGGTTTACAGTTGTTCATATGGAAAATAATACAATACTTAATATATAATAATACAATAATAAACTGTTTTGTGTTCTCACAACTGTAAACCTACTTTTGCCTCAGTCTATATATTAACATGGTTAAGCAACAGGATAATAGCAATTTAAATTTTAATTTTAAAGATAATTCTGTGTGATGTACAAATAATACTTTAAAAAGGATCAATATAGATGACAGTATACCAGTTCAAAATCATCAGTTTAGTCCAGCTGAAGCATGAAAGGAAACCTGGGTTAGAATGGTGGGCTGGTAGATAATAGAGAGAAGTAGACAGAATTGAGAAATAAAGACCAAGAAACCTATTAGGTTTCTAGATTTCGCATCACACTGGATGAATGCTGGTGCCATTCCCTTAGACAAAAATACTGGCAGAGGTTCTAGGTTGGAAATGAAGGCCATGAATCAGTTTTAGGATCTATGATTCAAGAGGAAATATCAAGAAGGCTGAAGAGAGTGGCCTAGAGATATAAATGTCAGTGTCTTTGGGTATAGATGAAAATGAATGGACACGGAGGTTGTTGCCTACTGAAAGACTAGAGATAATACAGAGAATTCAGGACCTGGACTCAAGAAATGCCATCATTTAAAGGACAGATAGAAAGTGCGATGGGCCAGTGAAAGCAGGAGCCAAAGCAGTTGGGAAAAAAAATTACCAAGAAAGTGAAATAATTGTAGCACTAAACATATTGCTTGGTATTATTAATAAACTGTTTCACATGTATGTATTTTATCATTCTGAGTAGATTTCAAGGTCCTAAAACGTGGGGTTTTTCTTTTATATTATGTTTACAATCCATCCTGCTTTTATATACCTCCTAACACAATAAATACTTGCTGGATGGATGAAAGATGCTCAAAATTCTCACAACTGCATGTACTGAAAATACCGACAATTCACATTAGGAAAATGTTCTCCCTTAAGTGATACTATTTTGTACCAAAAGAACATTCTAGTTGACCCTTTTGCTTTATCTAAGAAGTCACTTTTATATACCTAAAGCCAAGTTGGAGAAACTGCCAACACTTTTTGCTTCCAAAAGAAAGCTTACTTTGCTATAGGAGTAACATTTTTCAGCAATCTCAATTCCTTTGGTATCTATGAGGAGAAAAAGAAAAAACAGAGAGAACAATAAAAGGAATATGAATATAAAGACAGAAACGATTGTGTTGAGAAAAATATACCTGTTTCAGATTTATTTAAAGTCTTCTGGCTGTTTTTTTTTTCCCCGTGATTTATTTCTCTGGTGCTACTCTCAATGGTGTGCTGTCATTTTACTAACTTCAGAAGTCCCCTTGTTTAAGTATGCATCTCAAACTGGTCCCTGTATGAACATTCTGGCTAGAGAACCTACCAAGGTTTACCTACTAGGGATAAGCATGATGGTGATGAATAAAAACACATACATGCACAAAGCCTTTTAGAAATAATAACATCCCATTTTATGTAAAGTACTTGTCCGTATATTTCCTAGTAGACATGAAAATGTAATATGCAAATATTTGAGAAATCAGGATATCCACTTAAAAATGTAGATAACAATTTATTGTCACTGCAAACCCAGTTATAAATGTTGAGCTATTAAACACAATGCACTTTCTAACCCATGAAAGTATTTAATATATGCAACACAGATTTGCATTACTATAAAAATATTTCCACTTTTCCAGTATTATGCATTTAAATCTTTAAATTCCATATTACATTAGTCACATGAATATAGATGGGAAATTTTTAGTTATGGAACTATGGCCATCACTATTCCCTAGAAAGGAAATAATGGTAAAATTTGTGGTGAATTTTGTTAAAGATTGACTATAGTTCCTAAAATGGCAAGATTTCCTTCACAAAAGTTATTAGATGTTCAAGTCTTCCTCAGCATGATGATAATAATAAAAAATAAATATTCCACTTTAATATCACTGTCTTAGGACTCTGACTGACACTGGATTTAATACTACATAGAATTTGGTCATATAGTCATTAAAAGCAGTGGCAACACTCCAGGTTCGACTGCACTGTGATTTAATATTTATAGTGCTTTCATGATCCAAATAGAGCATGCTGATTAAAATGATCAGGATGTCACCATCTGGATGGACAAAAAAGCTGAGGTTCACATCTTTATTACAAAATGCCTCAGGTTATTTCCGCCATCACCCTTTTTTATTTCCAACACAATTTCCATTAGATGAAATATTAGAGGATAGAGACATTCTATTCAGTAGAGAAGTCTTTAGTTAGTAAATGAAAACTTTAAATAATTAACTAGAGCTGTTATTACCAATATACTACATAAAGGTAGTAGGTTTGAAATTTAAATATAGGTATTCATTCTTTAAGATAAGCTTATCAATAAAAGATTTTGAGAGTAAGCAACAATTTGCTGAAAGTGACAAAATGGGTGGCTGCCATTTGGTCAATATAGCACAGCTTTGAGTGTGAATTTTTTTCCTGCAAAAGTCCTTTTAAAATAAATTATGCCTCTAATTGAAATAGTTTACAAACAATGAAGTAGAGATTTAGGATTGATTGTTTAGTGCTAACAAAGTTAGTTGTAAATATATAGACATTGTAATTTCCAAAGAAGCAGCTGAACAATGTCTTCACATTATTGTATAAGACACAATGGTACTTTGATAGGAAGGATGTGTTGGATTCTAAGGAAAGATTGTCAAACTACTAACTTACCTCTAATTTGGGTATTCCAAGGTAACCATATTGTTCAACATTAAATATCTTCTGGATATAGCTCCCCCCATAACTGAAATAGGAGGTTTATTACAACTGTTTTAATATGTTTGTGGGTAAAATAATTTGACCATGCTTTCTGTGATAGAACTTGAGGGCTCCAAATTTTCTTTGAATTTTGTGCTAGAAGAGAACCTGAAATCTCAAGCAGAATCTTAGCTCTTTCCACAGAAGCTACCTTAGTCCACCTCTGGGTTAAAGAGCACAGTCTTTGATTCAGACACTTGCGCTCATCAGGCCTCTCGATTTCCCTAAGTGGGTGCCTTTCCTACCTTGTCTAGGCTGCCCCTGGGAGCATAAGGGTGTATAAGCTTTTACCTGCATCCAATTCATTAGGAAATCCTGTTAGCTCTACCTCCAAAATACTGAGTGGTTATAAATCCAAGAGACATGGGTTAATACTCACAAAAAATGATCGATTGGTATTACGCTGCCAAACAATGAAATGATTTGGGTCTAAACAGTCCCTGTTGCTGTATCGAGCATGGCAATCAGGCTTCTACTTCAGGAACTTTGCACTGGCTGTTCCCACTACCAAAGAAGCTCTTCTGCTCACTTCACTGCTATCAAGCCTTCCATCAAATTTGTCTTATCAAACCTTGGCTCAAAAGGATATTACCCATTTACTACTCAAAATTGCAAACCATGCCTTCAACTCCAACATTCCTATTTCTCTCCCTTCCTGTGATTTTGTTTTCTCAATAGCATTTATCACTTCTAATATAACATAATTGATTTTTATCCATTTACTGGTTTTCTTTATTTGTTAGAGAGAACACCTGCTAGAATGTAAGCTCCATGAGGACATGGAAGTTTGTTTTGCTCACTGATATATCCCAAGTGCCTGACAAGAAAGAAATCACTCATCTTTGTGGACAGGATATAATTCTGCATTTTAATGGCTACACTTTACAAGGACTTATCAGGCACTGAAATATTAAACTTACTGAACACTGATTAAAACTGATTTACCCCTGAACTATGTCTGAATAGCAGCTATCCATGCACATAAGATCATTTTGATACAGAAGTGCTTTATAGGGCCTTATTTTTGCTTTAATCCTATTGATCTACATAAAAAGACTTTAGAAAAACACCCTGCTTTATTTACTATTTAGAGTTATGTTATCCGGTACCCAAGAAGCAATATCTCTGAACTTAAGATATAGTTTTCTTTCTCATGAGATTTCATTTATTCTAAAATGGCCACTTGAACTTATGATCATTAAGTCTTCAGAATCTTATTAAGCAGATGCTAGGTGCCAGACACTGAGTTCAGTGAACAATATCAAAATGCAATCAATGGCCTCAAGAATCTCATATGACAATGAAGATTACAGGCAAGTAAATAAAAAAGTTTAATATAATGAAATAAGTGCTAATGCAAGGCAAGTACAGAGGGTATGAGGAGTACCGAATCTAATACTGGGGATTCAGTTATGACATCCTGGAATAATTGCCATCCAAAGTTGAGCTCTACAGCATAAATAGATGTTGGCCAACATGGGAGGTTGGTTATTGCCCTCCAGGCAGAGGAGGGTTATATTATTTAATGAGTACTCAAAGCATGGCTAGTTTGTAGAACTGAAACAAATGCAATATAACTGCAACCTGCAGTACAAGATAAAAAACTGTCAGGATGGAAAGAGATTAGCAGTGACTGATTTTCAAAAGCTAGAATAGGAATTTTGACTTTATCCTGAAGGTAATGGGAAATTATTTAGGAGTTTTAAACAATGACAGGATGTGTAGGATTAGCTATTTTTTGAGTTACTGGAGGATGTTTTCTATTTCCAAACTATGTATTTGTCTCATTAGTAGAACGGATGGTGGGTGGTGGTGTGATAGAAAAGGAAGCAGAAACATTTTAAATAGCATCTAGTGGGGTATAGGAGCCATCTGAGTAGGAAATCAGGGATTTGTAGGTAGTGTTGATGCTCAGATGGTGTTAAAGACAAGGAAACTGTAATGGTCCCACTCTGCTTGGTGTGACAGTTCTTTGACTGTGCTTAGCAGAAAAGGGTGGTTGTGGCAGGAATTCTTTTCACACACATGAAGAAATGCAGTCCCAGGATTCACGCATGTCTGAGCAAAGCTCTGTGTGAGGAAAAATTATTCCCGATTGGGACAGCATGACTCATGTCAGTGGAAAACGAATTCTCTAATGGGAATCTGGCTAAACATGCTTCTTAAAAATTTATTGCCTTGCTGCCCCTCTCGCTCCCAGAGTCAAGAAGCTTATGTTAATGGATGCCTGAAATTCTTCCTTGCTCAAATGTTTACCTTACTAAATAAGCCTTCTGCTTATCTATCTCCCTTCCATATATCTTTATGACCTAGCTGAAGACCCCTGTTCTGCGCATAGCTCATGAATAACCATTCCCATGCAAATGTATCCTGAAACTTCTAATAAAAAGCCTGGCTGAGCTACACCCGGGGCCTTTCCAGACCAGAAGGGAAAGACCCGTGGCCCTGGACTTCCTTCTCCAAGCATGTCTCTGTGTGAGATTGATTCACACGTTTGGTTGCAGTCCCCCACAGATTTTGCTGGACGAAATCCCAACAGGTGATGACAACATTCATGCAAAGTTAGAAGTTTTCCAGGTGCTCAGGAAAAATAAGGCAAAGGAAATGACAATGTGTACAACAGAGTGGTTTTGAATATGGACCTTGTGGTCTTGGCTTAGGAAAAGGCTTCAAAGAGCTGAAAGAGAAGGGTGGAGGGACACAGGGATTCGAGGTCTGAGATCAAAGAACAGAGGTCGTTTAAGAAACTAAATGAATTCTGGGTCTGAAAATAAGTGGTACTGTAGTGAAGTCACATACAAAACACATATATACAATTTGGATATAAATTTATAAAATGTTATAGAAGTGTTAATGATTAGCAACATACTGAGACATTCTCCTTGAAATGTTTAGAATGAATAAAGGAGTATTAGCAAGAAAGTAACATTCTCTGTAAGACTACATCATTCAAACTTATCGATATCTTGTTTGCCCACCACTTAAAATCATCTAGCAGGAAGTACTATATTTTTAAAAACATTGCTTTAAGACAAAGGAATTGTCTGGGAAGATGGTGAGCATATCATTAAATATGTGTGCTTTGGAGTGGGGTCCTTCAAGAAAAAGGTGAGCAGCAGAAATTGGGATCTACCCAGACAAGCAGAGCTAAATGAGAACGAGGACTAATGAAGAATGCTCGCCAGACAAGATTCCAGTTTTAGCGTCACCAAAGGTTCCTACGATGGAATGAGATTGCCTGACTGTAAGAATTCCAGAATAATTAATTCCCAGCAGTGTCCTGCCTGATGGAAAGACTCAGACCTCTGTGTAAAGAGAAAATTGCAACAAGAAGTAATTTGCTTCCGACGAATCTTTGTTCTCGTGGGTAGTGCTGAGATGATACAGTGTGTTAGGACCTTTTATAGTTTGAAAACAACAGTGGCCCTTAAGAAAGATGTTTAGAGTTGAATTCATGGCTCACCTATATTATGCAGGCCTATACTACAAGAAGACAAAAACTTTATAAACAATTTTCACCCAAATTTCACCTAAATTTGACAATTTTTCTATTTTCCTTTTGTCCTATATTCCTTTTCCAGTCACATGTAACCAGAAGAACAATCACCACCAATTCTAACCACTTTTGGAAAAAGATGAAAAATCCTCATACTACATATGAGGTCTGTCTGGAAAAAGTCCAGCCATGGTTAATGTAAAAAGAATGGTTTGGGCAACATTGATGTAACATGGCAGCCAAGGAGAGTGGACTGGGATGTGCGTGCATGGACAACAACGACTTCACTGTACTAGTCAGGGGGACAGTAGATGTCCATTGAGTGAGCATGTGTACTATGTGTCTGCCTCATTCAAAAGGATTGAGTAGAGCAAAATTTCTACACCAAATTTTGCATTAAGCTTGAACATTCCTCCATGAAAACCATTTGGATGATCAAAAGACCACAGCTATTGGCAATGGGTGATTGGCAGCTTCATCATGACAACACGCATGCTCACGCATCACGTCTCCTGCAGAGATTTTTGGTGAAACATCAAATGGCCCAGGTGTTGCAGCTCCCTACAGACCAGATTTGGTGATCTGTGACTTCTGGCTTTTCCCAAAACTAAAATCACCTTTGAAAGGGAAGAGATTTCAGACTGTCAGTGAGATGCGGGAAAACGTGTTGCAGCAAATGATGGTGACTGGGAGAACTGTGTGAGGTCCCAAGGGGTCTACTTCAAAGGGGACCAAGACATCATTGTCCTATGTACATTTTTTCTTGTATCTTTTTCAATAAATGTCTCTAATTTTCATAGTATGTGGCTTGATACTTTCTGGACAGATCTTCATATATTGAAAGTTCAATTGTAAGTGAATGAGACACAATAGGTCCCCAAATATGATCCAGTCCAAAGTGAGAACATCCTAGGGAGGCAGGTTGGTTGGTTATTTATTTATTTATTTATTTATTACCTAGCAAAGCTTTCAAATGAACTTTATCTCTTACACTTGGATAAGTCTCTGCTATTCCCCAAAAGCATGAGATTTGCAACGGGAGAATTAAACAGTGGGGTGAATTTCAGAGTAAGAAAAGAAAAACGTGGTTACTGAGATGAAGAAGCATGTCTTGGAGTGGAGTATGCCAATGAAGAGAAAATCATGTAAAAGTTTCCACTTTCTGTTTCTTTTTCCTTAGTTTGAAGAACAGTCACATTAAGCATTGAGTTTACTTTTTTATTTGTTGTGTCATTTTTATTTACTCCAGGCAGCCTCAAATCTCCAGTAAAATCTTAGCAATAGGAAGCTTTTGTGTTATTGGGATCGAGGCCCTTCAGCGGTGAGACGTAAAAGGAAACACAAGCATCCTTCTGTAGCGTCGCACCGCACCGCAGGTGAGAGTTCCGTGAGCTGCAACATATGGAGGAGCCCTGGAAATTTATCCTCTGGCCAGCTCCAAAGTGAGCAAAGGCTGATCGCCAAGCTGAGAGCAACTGAAGCAAATGATGTGTCATGACTGAGGAAAACAAGCCCTTTCCAAATCTGTAGAGTTGGGGATTTCTCATTGTATATCGGTACAATTCTCCCAGAAGCCTGAAAGATTAGGGAAACCCAGGTGATTGCAATTAGGATTACATCCAGGTTTTAATTTTCTTAATTTATTTAGAATATGAATTATAAATGTTGTATGATTTGTATCTGCTTTTAAAGATGCTTCTGTAAAATCACTTTGAAAAAGGGCAGAGTATTAATTAATCAGTTCAACTGAGTTTAAATTTTCACAGAGATTAATCATGATTATAAAGCTCTTCAACACACATAAGCAATGATGCATATTTGTTTCCAAAAATCCAAAATGGACATATAAATTAATTAATACCTATGAGTATCCAATTATATGTCATGCTATTTCCCAGTTGTTAAAAAAATCACAAGTTTTGGCCCTGGCTAGTGTAGCTCAGTGGATTGAGCACAGGCTGGGAACCAAAGGGTCCCGGTTCGATTCCCAGTCAGGGCATATGCCTGGGTTGCAGGCCAGGTCCCCGTGAGGGCCATGTGAGAGGCAACCATACATTGCTGTTTCTCTCCCTCTCTGCCTCCCTCCCTTCCCCTTTCTCTAAAAATAAATAAAAATAAAATATTTTAAAAAATAGTTAAAAAAATCACAAGTTTTGAAATAAGAATCACAATATACACAAAGAATAGTTTTATCATCTTAAATATGTAAATAGTTTAACTTATAGTTGATGACATTTCAAATTTAGAAGTAGAAGTATATTTTTATTGAGACATCCAAATTATTAAATTTGTTATACACTTTTGTGATACATTGTACTTGTCTTAACAAAACCAAAGTGATTAGTCATATAATTACTCTAATAAGACCCAAGCTCATTTTTCAAAAGACAAAAATAAAATGTTTAAGTCCAAATTAAGCCACTGTTAGTAGCAGACAGGCATTGCTAATTATTTAGACATTGATAGTAAGAAAACGACTTCTTTGGAAAGTACTGGCATAATGGTTAAGAAAGTAGAAAAACTGTCTTATATGGAGAAAGACAGTATGACAAATCTTCCAGTTCACATGATTTCCACTAAAATTCTTCCTCACAGGAAAACCTAATATTATTTATCAAGTGTAAGGAACTTAAGCATGGATCAGGGTAAATTTGGATGTTTTATAACATCTTCTCAAATATTTTTGTTAGGGTAATGAAAATTTTAATTGTTTTTACCTTAAATCTCAAAGAAATAACCTAAAATATGAATGCTAATTTCCAAATATACACCAGTGGAGTTTTGTGTAGAAAGCAGCTAAACAATTAGTTTACAATCCATTTCTCTCCTTTATCAGGGGAGATCCAAAGGAAAGAAAGGTAGATGTTTCAGTGCTTTGTATATGTACTGATAACTTATCTGTTATAAAATATTTGTTTAGTAGGAGAAAGTTTATCAATGAATATTTTTAGCAGGATATGTCTAGTTTATGATTGTTTGTGGTAAACAGAGCTACAATATATGAATTTATAAGTCATAGCTCTATGGCAAATACCATATAAGATATTCAACTACATAAAGATTTCATTATCTAAACACTCCGCATAGACATGGCAATCCATGTACCATACGTACCAAGCTCATCTTTTTTTCTGGGTCAGAGAGTATGTATCTAATGCAGAAAAGAAAGGCCTGGCAAGCTATCCTCAATATCCTAAAACTTCTTGGTACACCTGTGCCTCTTAACTACTTGTATCCTTGAAATCATTAATAAGCTTTGATATTGGGTAAGATCTCTGATTTGTGTAAGGCTAATCTGACAACCCAGTATTCAAATGAGTTTAACTCTACTTAGTCAGCCTTTTTAAAAATGTTGTATAGGCCCTGGCTGGTGTGGCTCAGTGGATTGAGTGCCAGCCTGTGAACCAAAGGGTCGCCAGTTAAGTTCCCAATCAGTGCACATGCCTGGGTTGCGGGCCAGGTCCCTAGTAGGGGGCTGAAAGGCAACCACACATTTATGTTTCTCTCCCTCTTTTTCTCTCTCCCTTCCTCTAAAAATAAATAAATAAAATCTTTAAAAAATAAATAAAAATGTTGTATAGACTAAAAACAAAGTGCTTGAAATAGTCCAAATTCCCACAAGTTGAGAAACGATTAAGCAGCCTTTGACATAATATAACTAACTATGAAATAGACTAGAATATTGTCAATTAAATTAAAAACATGAAAGCCATTTAGTTATATGCAAAAATCTGCAAGGAATTCTATTAAATGCAAAGTGAAAGCACACAGTTTATGCTACTATTAAGTAAAATGTGCCGTACATACAATGATAAACACTGAAAAAGTAATGGATTTTTTAATAGCAGACTTATGATGCAGAATTTTTGTCGTAGAGTTTGAGAAAGGGGAATGTCAATGTAGGCAAGAAAGTGAGTGTGGAAGTTCTTGTAATTGTCAGATTATGATCATTAAGATTGCACAAATATTCCAGTTCTTCTCAGACACGTGGTAGGATTGCACGTCTCCGTTTTTTTTTCAAGTTAGTATTTGTCATGTGAATTTCTTTGACCAGTGGCATGAGAAGTGATGTGTGCTGTTTCTGATTTTTTAAGAACATGTTTTAAGAACTAATGAGTGATTTGCCATGTCTCTTTCACACTGCTTCATGACTATTGAAGCAACTGTTGAAATATAACCTTTGTTAGTCTGAGTCCCTGAGTGTCTACAATGAACAGAGATCCCCTATTCACCTACATGGTATATTAGGTCACTGAGATTTTAGTGTGGCTTATTTCTGAGGCATAAGCAAGTTAATCTTGACTAGCTGGACAAGAAAAGGGTAATGGGAGTCTGACGAATTTATTGCATAACATTTTGTAAAACACACTTACCTAAGCAAACTTTGTGCAAACAGATATTTTTTTTTAGTATTACAGGAATGTCAATTGGGCATACAAGTAGGAGACAGACTTAACAGTGTTGCAGAATAAGAAGCAAATGATTGCAAGAGGTAATGTTGAAGAAGAGAGTAGAATTAAAGGTCAGTTTTATGCCTGGTGGAAAAACAGGCAATCTCATTGAGAATCAAACTACATGAGGGCAGAGGGGAAAAAGTTAAAAATACTGCTTTTTACACACAAGCTATTAGATGTATCTAGCTAATGTCTGAAAATAGAAATCTGAAATTCAGGAAGGAGGTTAAGAATATAGAAAGAGGAAGAAGAAAAATCAACCTCACATATTTTAAACTGGTTATTCTCCAGATATTTTGCATATAACATTTCAATAATAATTACATTGTCACCATTTCTTTAGAGCATTGAATGACTAAGAAATTCAGTTATCCAGATTTGGGAGTACTATCTATAAAGGAACTGGAAGAAGCCGAGTAAGATTACAGAAAAGAAAGGCGAGGGGATAGTGAAGACTATGTACAAAAGGAAGGCAAAGAAGTTGAACACTAAATAGGAACAGGCATTTTTAAAGCTAATTGAGAATATGGTGTCACTGAGGCCAAGAGAAAAATGTCAAGAAATAATGGATGCTGCAGAGAACACTAACTAGATTCATCATTTAAAACTACTGAATTTTGCCTTTAATGGTTAACTTGTGAGAAATACTATGAAATACTGTGTGAGCAAACTGTGAAAAATACTCAGCTTTCAATTTATTAATATTCTGGAGAACATTAAGTTGAACAAATCTTAGAGATAAGGTGTTTTATGAGCATCAGACCTCATGTCTGCCTAAATTAGAATCTAGAGAATTAAATAAATGCCACTACCAGGAATATTTTTATTTCTTTAGATAAAAATGGCTAGCAAAGATGACCCAACAGATGTTGAATGAACCCCTTAACAGGTCTAAATCATGTAGGTAAATTAATTCCACAAATTTCTCTCAGAAGGAATTTGAATCTCAGTGCTGATTTTGGTGCGCCAACAAAACATGCTTTTGATGGGTCATAATGCTTAATGAGATGCATGGGAACCTCTGAACTGGATATATATTCAAAGTTATCTACAGGGAGATCCTAAAAGAGAATGCACTCTAAAACTTTAATTGATAGGTCACATAGGTGAGTTACAATTATAAAATCGATAACATAATGGAAGTTTTACTCTTGCAAGTGTCAGTTAAGAACTTTAGGTCAAGGGCTCATCACATTTTTAGAAAAAACATTTTTCTAAGGGACAAAAAGTTACTCTTTTTATATGATTTAAATGAAAATACTTGAACTTCTCATATTAACTATCTCAGAAAAAGGCCAAATTTTAAGTAAAGAAAGAACATATCTCTAGATACATTCATTTTTTAAAAATATTGGATCATTATATGCTTTTTCCAATTCATTAGATATAATCAACAATTATTGCAAAAATTGTATTCTAACATTAGAAAACACCACCGATTTAAGGTTTTCTTGTAGTTTTTTTTGTTTTTGTTTTTTTGCCATTTTTGCTAATGAGTTTATATAAGGAGAGGAAATGAGATTGTGTTGACTTAGCCAACTCTTAGCCTTTACTTGTGAGTGTTTCCTTTTTTTCTTTGATGATTTTTTCTTTTTGTTCAGTTACAGTTGTTCTCATTATCCCCTCATTACCTCATTGCCCTACCCACCCCTACCTCCCACATTCAATCCTACCCCCCATTATCTTTGTCCATGGGTCCTTTATACATGTTCCTTGAAAACCCTTTCCTTTAACTTTTTACAGAGATTTTCGCTTTTGTTACTTTGTACTTTTATTCTAAAATAGCTAGCAAAAGCAAAACAAAAAGTACATTTTTACCTTAGAGATGTACGTTTACAGGATTTATTGGACAAATAGTGACACAATCTAATTACCAATATTACAAAATTTATTTAAAATACTTCATTCGGAAGTTATTAGTTATCTAGACTTCTATCAAAATGGCAGATAGGTAAACATGGTACTTGCCTCCTTCCACAAGCATATAAAAATTACAACGAAATTTCAGAAGAACAATCATTCAAAACCGCCAGAAATTGAGTTGAGAGTGTCCTACAACTACAGAATTAAAGAAGAAACCACACTGAGACTGGTAGGAAGGGTAAAGGTACAGAATGGGCTGTTCCTACACCCCTACGTGGTCTATAAAAATTAAGAGGGCTGTGTCAACTGTGGAGGTCCTCCATGAGGAGTCAGGGCTTCCAGCCCCACATCAGGCTCCCATCCTACGTTCCTGTGCCAGAAAGAGAAGTTACATAACTTCTGGCTGTAAAAAAACAGTGGGAATTGACGCTGAAGAACACAGAAACTTCTGGAATCCCAGGCAGTTCCTCTTAAGGGCCCATGCACACACTTACTTGGACTGACTCCCTCTGAGCTGCACAGTGGGGGAAGCAGCTAGAAAGGCACCAGAGACATAAGGGGAGGAACTGAATTGTTTGGCATCAGGGCAAGAGCTGAGGGGCAGCTTTCACCCGGACAGAAATGCTGGCAAAAGCCATTGTTCCTTCCCCTACAGAACCAGCAGGCAGGTACCATATCTGAGACTCCATCACACTGTGTGCCCCACCCCGGTGATTCCTTTCAGCACTGGCACACCCAAATTTTTGGCTCACCCAAGCTGTTTCTAGTGGCTTTTCATACTAATGGTTTATCTTGGGTCATGCTTCAGATTTTCCTAAATGCTCTGAAAAAGGCAGCATCTGGTTTCAGCAAGCTCCATACCTCTTGCTAAGTAGCCCCAGGCCCAGCACTAGCAGCAGCCATCTGTGGACTTCTTTGTAGCTTATGCCAGGTGGTCCCAGGCAGAAAACTTTGCCTGTACCTCCTGGGAGACCATAGAGTCAGCACACTCAGTGGACAGCGGGATAGGTTCAGACCACATCAAAGGACCACCATGCAACCACTGCTAAGAGACACACAAAAGGTAGACTCAGCAGGCACCGGAGCCCTGCTGAAGTGACTCCAGCTGTGTAGAGCAGGCCCCTACACAGTTGATCCATTACCATAGTCAGAGTACAGATTGGTTGTTATGGAATAGTCATGGGGATGTAAAGTACAGAATAGGGAATATAATCAATAAAAGTCAATAACTATGTATGGCGTCAGATGTGTGAGATTCATCGGGATAATTACTTATTAAGTGATATGATGTCTAATCACTGGGGTATACTCTTGAAACTAATATAATAATATTTGACAACTATAATTGAAAATAAAAAAATAATTAAAAAAAGAAAGTTATTACTCATCCAAGCAAAAACTACACTTCTACATAGCCCTTTTAGTCAAATTCATTTTCAAAAACTTCAGGAAGTAATGCCTATTAAATGTACATCCCTTGGAATTGACAGTACAGAACACAATTGATTTTAAAAATAAAAAATATTTTGAACATTGTCTATCTTAATTATGTCCTTTACTTTCATCAATATGTAGGTAAAATTAAATTGAATTTTTTCAATATGTTTTTGATGTTCAGCCCATTGTTTAATTAAATTCTGCCTTTTCCTTCAATTCTATTTAAAAATTCACATGCATATCTACTAAACACCTAGTTTTATTCATTATACAATTATTTTCATCTTTAGGTCTACATGTAACGTATCTACGCCTTCTTGTCTGCTTAAACTCCAATTAACTTGAAAATACAGCAGGCCCATTATTAGTGCAACATTAGTATCCTTCCAAGACTCTTCTGCTCTTTTTTGAAATAATATATTAGTGATCTCAAAATAGTTCTTCAAATCCTCTCTTTTCTATGGTGATCATTTATAAGCATGAGCTAATAGACCTAAGGTTAATTTTTGTATAATTTCTTAAATGTAATGTGTCCTAGAAGTAGCCTGGAAAATTAAAACAGTAACTTTCTACATAATCATATATAATATATTTGTACATATCTGTGTTCTACTTTTTTCCAGAAAGATCTTTAGATAGCTCCAAAGTATGTGACATAAGCAAGAAACATTCAAATAACCTACACAAAAAGGGATGGGTAGTAACCTGACAAGGAACAAGAAAAACAATGAAGTCAGATGTGCCATGGCAAAATACTGCATCTCTTTCACAAAGGCCATAATATTTAAAATCTTATAAAGAATTTGTGTCCACTTGAAGAACCTGGGGAACTTGACTTCTTAGTGACAGATGGTGGGCAGTGAGGCTATTCTCAACTTCTATCAATCATGGAGTCGAGGAGCTGGCAGTGCTGTGACATTCAAAACCAGAAATATGTCTATTTATTGAGTATCCAGTTCGCTGGCAAATAAAGTGGAAGAAATTCTATTAAAATGTTTCTTGACACATTTTTCACAGCAATCTACTGGTATTTTCTGCTCTATCCTTCAAGTTACTCAACATGATTATTTCCCAAGGGTTCTTTCCACATCACAGTGAGACACCTGCCTTCTGTTACCTGAATCTAGAAGGAGCTTACAATTGCGTCTAACCGTGTTCTAATTCACTACATATCGCCATCCACCTCAAAGGACATTTTCCAGGTATAAAAAAATAGATAAGCATGCCAAAGAGATTTATATGTCAAAATTATCAGGAAAGCAAAATGTAAAATAGCAATAGCTGAAAAGTTTCTGTATTCATTACAGTAAGGTTAAGCTTTGACTCCCAAGTGGCTAAAACACATTTTGATAAAAGACTGTTCTCTTTACCACAGTTAATGTTTATGTTTTATTCAAAACAGATCACTCATATTCAGCTATTTTTTTCTGCCAACAAATGATAAAATTGAAATGGAAATAAGGGAATACAGTGGAAGGATAGTCACAGTCAAGAGTGAGTCGCAGTCCAGGAGAACAAACAATTGCAATGCAAATCCAGTACATAATAAAGGAACGCAAATCCCGGAGAGGATAGAAACTATTGGCTCCCCAGCCTCTATTCTATCCCTCTTTCACACTAAACATGATTTATTTGAAAGATAGTAGGGAAGATCCTGAATTCTCAAAGACCCCTTTCCCAGTCATGCTAATCTCAATTAACTTCCAGAGAGAACATTCCTAACAGACACGCAAGTTGGTATTTGGGAGAAGAGAGATCAATGTGAGTTACAGCAGAGGAGAGATGTAAGACTTGAGATGAATGTGAAAAGGTGGATAGATTTTGGAGATATACTGGGAAAGGAAAGCATCCTCTAGACAGACAAGTGTGAATTAAAGCTTGAAGGAAGAATGAGCTCAGCATGTACGACTTGGTGTACAGGAGGCCGTTCCACCCCCCAGGGAGAAGAAGCATGGCTGTGGCGGGTCATAAAACCTGGCAGAGGTTTCAAGCAGTGAAATGAAAGAACGCCTTAAAGGACCAGTTTATTGGTTTCTGCATTTCCAGAATAAGGAAAAAATCAGTGTGAATCAATAGTTTTATCTCTGTTTCCAATGATCAAGGAGCAGAGTAATTGGATGGTATAAACAAAGGTGACTGAAAACAATCACAGTATGGAAACTTAAGTTACTTAAAAATATGCTAATCAGATTCTGCTGTAGCTCCATTAATTCTCAGAAATCTTCAAAGTTAGACAACTTGCTTGAATGCTCTGTTTAAAGAATATCAGTAGAAAAAAAGAGTATCAGTAGGAACCCAATATGAATCAGGATTCTCAGTGGTTTCTTTGTGATTGTACAAATAAAACTCACTGTAAAATTTAATGTGCTGGCAGGTAAGTATAAAAATGTTAAAATTCTGGGAAGAAATCCCTATGTATTCAGTTTCTAATTATTTTTATTTTAGTTTTGTTTGTATTAGTAGCTTAGTATTTGCACATTTCTTCCCAACACACTTAAACACTAAGTTATGGGATGAAATTGTTTCAGGGCCTCAGTCTCAGATGGGAATCACAATGTCTTTTGAAGAACATCTAAAGCCTCAGCATAAACCACTGGCTGGTATGTACAGTGGTTTTTTATTCTCTTTTTTATTTTTGAGAACTGCTTTGTTCATTCTTTTTCAAGAGCTCCAAGTAAGCTTTCAAAACAATCAACATGCTATAACATATTATTCAAATTGGATATGGAATAAATACTGAATATTTTCTCATTTTGATTTATCTGCAGAGAAGCAGAAAATTAGATGAATAGATATGAAACGTCTTTAAATCTTGATGAAGTCTAGCAGTTGAAAGTCTGCTTTGGGTAACATTTTTGAAGCACATGCATTCTAAGAATACTATGCAAAAGTATATTTTATTTTATTTTAAAATGCATTATTCAAGACTTAAAAAATCTGTGATCCATATACATTTGAAAATGAAATTATTTGAAAATGTCTGTGAGCTTAATGAGACATGAATCGATAACAATGCAATAATGAGGAAGTTACTGTACAAGGAAAAAAGCAGGCCCTTCCTTGTCCTTCTTCCTCTTGCAGCCACACTCAGAAAACCCTGAGGCCCTGCCGCGTGTCTGTCCCCGTGTGCAGGGCTGCACTCTGTGCACCGCTGTTCACCCCCTGCCAGGAACCGACTCATCGTTTGCCATGTCCTGCACTGCATTTTGGTCATTGTCAGGTTTGAAGCTTCTTAAAAGCACTGTCGTGGTTTCCATCCAGTAATTACTAACAGCGGCTAAATTATTGACATAGTCAAGATATCACATGAAAAGAATCACCCAGCAAAAGATTTTCTTGTTGCAGTTTTCTACTGAGCAAAAGTAGAAAAACGAAAATCAATGTTATAGCCCTATTCTTTGCTGAGGGATTTAAGTAATTTTAAAGCATCATTAAGATTCTTATCAAATTACTAATATTATTCTTTTATTTTTCATTTCTTAAATTAGAAGATACATCTATCATTATTCCTCTCTTTAGTTGATCTCATAAGAAAGAACTATGTATGTTTTTGGGTTGACAGTGCATTAAAATCAGCATAAATCCAGTGTGGCTTACTTAATTTATTCATTAATTCAATCATACAAGAGATACTCATTAAGTGTGTACTATGTATCAAACACTTGTTCTAGCCCATGGAGATTTAATAGTGAATAAAATAGACCAAAAAAAAAAAAAAATCCCAGCCTTCTGGGAGTTTATATTTAGCCTGGCCAGACAATAAACAAACTACACATATAGAGTGTACAGACAGTGCTGACAAAAAAAAAAATGAAGCAGAGCAGGGGGCCATGACCAGGTGGAGAAGGTGTGACCTTTTTAGAAATAAAGGAAGGGTTTTTCTGAGGGGGCATCTTTGGGTCAAAACACAAGGATGTGGTGGAGTAGTCACGCAGATATCTGTGGGGAAAGATGGCAGTTAATAGGTCTGTGAGTGCAAAGCCCAGCCTAAGAGAGAAATATGCCCAGGGTTTGGGTTTATGTTTGTAGAAAAGGAAGGATGGAGTGTCAGCAGCAAGCAATGCAGCCAGGGAAGTAACAGAGAAGGGTGAAGATTTGCAGTTTCAATCCTATATCTAGTCTGGGGTTAGATGATTGCTACTGGAGGGCCTGGGGCATAAGAGCTATGGGATCCCAGGGCCTTGTAAGAAAATCACCCTGGCCCTTCTGCTGAAAAGGGACACAGAGGGGCCGGCAGTATAGCAAGAACCCCAGTTAGGAGGTTACTACAAAATAAGCCATGTGTGAGGACATGGTGCCTTGGACTAGGGTGTTGATAGAAATAATGGCAAGAAGGGATTAAATTTTGGGTATATTTGGAAGAGGCTAAAAAGATATGGTGAGGATGCAATGTAGTTGTGTGACCAAAGTTGATTGTGAAAGTTTTAGTTTGAGGTGCTGAAATGGAGAACAGTATAAAAGCGTCTAGATTGTTGCAGAGTATTTTTTTAATTTAAATATTCAATATAGATGAAGGCAGCAGAAAGGATTTTAATTTTCTATTTTAGTATTTTAAAATACTGTGTACATGGCCCATAAATTACACCAATAATCAGATGGTCATTTAAAATAATAGGTAAATTTTTGTACATGTTATTATGTACAGCTTTCTAGTACATGCATAAAAATGCTTGAATAACTATATAAGTTTTATAATGAAAAGAAATATATCCTATTTGGATGATTCAGAAGGCTTTTGAGGATGATGCAATGAGTGATTGGCAGTTTCATCATGACAATGCACCCACTCATACATCACATCTTGTACTGAGTTTTTTTGAGAAATAACAAATCACAAAGATGACTCAGTGTCCCTACAGCCCAAATTTGGCTCTCCGTGACTTCTGGTTCTCCCAAAACTAAAAGCAGCTTTGAAAGGGAAGAGATGTCAGACAGAGGTCAGTCCATAAGGTATCTAGCCCTATAATATGAAAAATAGAGACATATATTTAAGAAGATATGCAATACAAGAAATATTGTACATACTACAATGTTGCCTCAGTCCCCTTCAAAGTAGGCACTTTGGGACCTCACACAGTTCTCCCAATTGCCATCAGCTGCCCTGTCATATTTTCTAGAATCTCATCATTGTTCACACCTACACATTCCAGCCCACTCTCCTGGGCTGCCAGATTACATTGATGTTACCCAAACCATTCTCATTATATCAACAATGACTAGACCTTTTTGGACAAACTTCATATATATATATGTGTGTGTGTGTGTGTGTGTGTGTGTGTATGTACACATGCATATATATATATATATATATATATATATATATATATACACACACACAAACATATATTTAGCTATTTTGCCTTATTGTGGAATTATATGAAGTGCTATACATAGAACACTCAGTGTATTGCCTAATAACCATAATCAAAACCATAATAACATGACACAAAAATTAATGATAAGTAAAAATAATAACTTAGATTCCCTGTGCTCATAGAAAGGGCATCATGTGGTAAGCACTTTGCATGTCTCATCATGTTAGAGCCTTAAGAAGACCTCTAAGATAGGCACTATTATTATTTTATGGATGAAGATAATGAAACCTGTAAAAGGAAAATACTTCAGAGGTAGAAAGTAGCTATTTATCTGAAAACAAAAGCACCTAGAGGCATAAACTCAAGGCTGCAAGTCCATGGGGCTTTATCTTATGCAACATGAAACAGAAAGTTTAATGTCTTCTGTGAAGCAAAAATCTCTGGAATATAAAATTAATATTTCTCAGTGCTTTATGTGTATTGAGCTTTGAAGTGAAACTCAGATCAGCAAAAAATTGACCCAGACAATTGGAGATGGCATGAAAGATGAATCCAATCAATGGATGGAGGACTAGAAATTAAAGAACCAGGAAGCCTATGTGGGCTCAGAGAGTAGAGCAACCTGCATTGTTATTAAAGATTGCAAATTATTCTCGATCTGTTTGTTTTTTCTGAAATAGATGTTGAAAATTTAAATAGTTTGTGTTTATATAATTTTTACTCATTGTCTATGTTGGTTGAAATATAAAATTTAAAAAAATAATGTTTAAAATATAAAAATTACATTTATCAATGATGGCTAGATTATGGTGTCTAGGTGCTTGGTCAAATACCACACTAGAAGTTGTTATGAAGGTAATTTGTAGGTGTGATTAATATACACAATCAGTTGACTTGAAGTAAAGCAGATTACCAGTAATATGAGTGTGTTTCATCTAATCAGTTTAAGGCCTTAAGAGCAGAAACTGAGGTTGCCTTAAGAAGAAAGAACTTTGCCTTAAGACTGTAACATAGACAGAGCAAGAAGAAAAAAGAATCAGAGACTTCTGGTCAAGATGGTGGCACAGGTAGAGGCAGTTCACCTTCTTGCACAACCATATCAAAATTACAACTAAAATACAAAACAACCATTACTCAGAAACATCAGAAATTGAGTTGAATGGATGCCTGACACCTATGGAATTGATGTATCTACATTTTTCCAGACAGGTAGGAGGAGTAGAGACTTGGAATGGATTGGTCCCACACCCATATGTGGTTGATAAAAACTTGGGAGGGATATCTTGGAAGCGAGAAGTCCCAGCCCCACACCAGACACCCCAACCCAGGGTTCCAGTACCAGGAAGATAAGTCCCCATAACTTCTGGCTGCAAAAACCAGCAGGGATTGAGATGATGGAAGAAACATCTGGAGTCCCAAGCAGTCTCTCTTAAAGAACCCACACAATAAACTTACTTGGACTCACTCCCTCTGAGCTCCAGCACTACGGTAGCAGCTTGAAAGGCACCAATGACATACAGGGAGTAAATGATGTGTCTAGAATCAAGGTGAGAGCTGAGGGATAGGTATCTCCCAGACAGAAAGGCAGGCAGAGGCCATTGTCACTTTTCTGAATTCTCCCTCAACAGAGCCAGAGAGCCTCATATCTGAAACACCATCAACCTGGTTAACACAACTTGCCCTGCCCTAGAGATCCCCTGAGATTCTGTCCCATCCACCTAACAGTAAAGACCCAACCAAACTTTCAACTGTGACTTTTCCATATGAATAGCTGGTCTTGGCTCATGTTTCACCAATTCCTAAATCCTCTCAAACAAACAACAGCCAGCCTCAGTGAGCCCCTAGCCCCCATACTTCTTGATAAGTGGCCACAGGCCCAGCACTAGCAGCAGCCAACATATATTCAAAGCTTGACTGCCTCGGGGATCTTCAAACCCAGAAAAAGTAGCAGCCATCTCAGATTGCTTTATAGCACATGCAGGGTGATCTCAGGCACAACACTAGTGGGTTTTGACCTTGGCCTGCACCACCTGGGAAACCCCAGAGCCCAAATACCCAGTGGATAACTATAGACCACATCGAGTACCACTATCTTACCCCTGTACAGCTGATCCTCCATGGAGGACAGAAGTTGGTGATCAGTGGACACAGCCAGTCCTTGTAGCTGACTGGCCTGTGTAAATCCCTCCCATTGACCTTCCAACAGCAATCAAGGCTCAACTACAAGAGGAAGGTGTACTCAGCATACACAAGGTCATACCTCGAGTACCCAGCTTGGGTCATAGCGGAGGCTGAGCCAAAGGAACCTACAGGACACCGACTGCATTACGATATGGCACCAAGAAAGGGAGCCATAGCAGCTCAACATAATACATTCATAAACAAACACAGGGAAGCTACCAAAAGGAGGAGACAAAGAAACATGGCCCAAATGAAAGAACAGATCAAAACTCTAGAAAAAGAACCAAACAAAATGAAGATAAGTGATCTATCAGATGCAGAGTTCAAAACACTGGTATATGGAAGCTCAGGGAATTTAGTGAGGACCTCAACAGCTTACAAAAGAACTAGTCAGAAATGAATGATACACTAATTGAAATAAAGAACAATTTACAGGTAAACAAGAGTAGACTGGATGAAGCTGAGAATCAAATCAATGATTTGGAACATAAGGAAACAAAAAGCAACCAATCAGAACCACAAGAAGAGAAAAGAATCTAGTAAAATGAGGATAGTGTAAGCAGCCTCTGGGACAACCTCAAGCTTTCCAACATTTGCATCATAGGGGTGCCAGATGGAGAAGAGAAAGAGCAAGAATTTGGAAATCTATTTGAAGAAATAATGAAAGACAACTTCACTAATTTGGTGATGGAAATAGACATGCAAGTCCAGGAAACACAGAGAGTCCCAAACAAGATGGATACAAAGAGGCCCATTCCAAGACACATCATGATTAAAATGCCCAAGGTTAAAGATAAAGAGAGAAACTTAAAAGCAGGAAGAGAAAAGTAGTTATTTTCCAAAATGGGACTCCCCATCAGCTTATTTCTCAAAATAAACTTTGCAGACTAAAATGGACTGACAAAAAATTCAAAATCATGAGAGGGAGGGACCTACAGCCAAGATTGCTCTACCCAGCAAAGATATCATTTAGAATCAGAGGGCAGATAAAGAGCTTCCCAGATAAGAAAACACTAAAGGAGTTTATCACCACCAAACAATTATTATATGAAATGTTAAAGGGACTTATTAGAGAACAAGAAAAATATCAAAACTATGAATGATAAAGTGGCAATAAATACATATCTATGAACAATTAAATCCAAAAAACAAACTAAGCAAACAAGAAGAACAGAGACAGAATCATGGATATGGGAAGCATTTTTGATTGCCACATGGGAGGGGGTTGTGGAAGAATGGGAAGATGTGAGGGGATTAAGCAGTACAAATAGGTAGTTACAGAATAGCCATGGGGATGTAAAGGACAGTATAGGAAATGGAGTGGCCAAAGAACTTACATGTATGACCCATTGACATGAACAATGGAGTGAGAATTTCCTGAGGGAGTGAGGGTGCTGTGTGGAGGGGTAAGGGAACAATTGGTACAACTGTAATAGCTTAATCAATAAAATATGTTTTTTAAAAGATAATAACACAGTTATCCAGTTTCAAACTGGTTCCTCTGCCCTACAGATTTTGGACTCGCCAGCCCCAATAATCGTGTGAGCCAATTCCTTAATATAAATCTCTTTGTTCTACATATTTATGCATACACATGCATCCTTTTGGTTCTTTTCCCTGAAGAACACTGATTTATACATTCTCCTTTTCTATTTATATACCTTTGTTATTAATTTTTTAAACTTTTATGATTTTTCAGTACTTAATCTTATCATTTATTTTGCTTTCATTTTTGTTTTTTCTCTCAGTACTCTTAAGGAAAACAATATGAAAATTATTATTAATTGAAAAATGTAAAATTTCTACAAAAATTTAATCAAAGTTTGATTTATACCCACGGAATTATTTTTCAACATTTTGATAGGGGTGAGTTTCAAAAAGTTGAATTTTTAATGGTCTGGCAACATATATGTAAAGATTAAGTCATTTATTTCTTTCTCAGCTTAAAAATTGATGAAAATTGAATGGCTACTTTCTAATATTTCAAACATAAAATTATTGTGATTTTGCACAGGTTCATGATAAAAATTCTTTTTTTTTAAGATTTTATTTATATTTATTTATTTATTTTTTAAAGATTTTATTTATTTACCTTTAGAGAGAGAAGAAGGGAGGGAGAAAGAGAGGTAGAAACAGCAATGTATGGTTGCCTCTCACATGGCCCTCACGGGGGACCCGGCCTGCAACCCAGGTATATGCCCTGACTGGGAATCAAACCAGACCGTCTGGTTCCCAGCCCGCACTCAATCCACTGAGCTACACCAGCTAGGGCGATAAAAATTCTTTTATATCTAATAATATCAGCCTGAGGTAACTTAACCAATGATGCTATTTAATAGTCTTAGGAATTTTTCTGGACAATAAAATTTAACATAAGTATCACTATTCAAATATGGAAAGAATGATTATCTTCAGCAACACCTATTATATAGAGCTGAGTAAATATGGCATTTTCTGTAGAACCAGATTATGAATGAGAAAGATCAGTTAAATATAGATAATGTATGTACACAGTGTTGGCAAGCATTAAAATATGCTTTTGTGCATGAGAAAAAAAAAGGATATTTTGAAGTTGAGATTTTAAGTCACAAAATATAACACTGAAAATACAATTCTAGACTTTGCTGTTACTAAGATGTGTACCAAGTTTAAGTTCTTCACAGATTTCCAAGGTCTCATATATAAGCCAGTCAGAGAAAGACAAGTACCATGTGATTTCAATCACATGTGGAATCTAATGAACGGAATGAACTATCAAGCAAAATAGAAACAGATTCATACATAGAGAGCAGGCTGACAGCTCTTGGGGAGGAGGTCTGGGTGGGGAGGTGGAGGAATTGAGTTAAAAAAGAAAAAGCTCATGGATACAGATAATAGTGTGGTGAATGCAGGGGAGCAGGGGTGGGGGGCAGGGAGCTGGAGGAGGGTGTAGGGGGCATAAATTGTGATGGACAGAGACTCAGCTTGGGGTGGTGAACACACAACACAGTGTACAGATAATGTGTTTTACAACTGTGCACCTGAAACCTGGAGAAATTTGTTAACCAATGTCACCACAATAAGTTCAATTGAAAAGAGAAAAATTATAAGATAATATGGAAAGCATATCGAGCTGCAGGAGAAAAACTAAGAAGATACTAAACAGAGATAGGGGTGTTATAATGGTTCCTTCCTATTGGCTTTGCTAATCATCCACTTCATATACATTTCAATCTTTCCATTCTTACAGAGTACCCTGCCCCTCAGCCACTGGGCTTCCGATCTTGAGAGAAAGCTAAAATCCACCTCTTGCTCCAGGGGAGGGTCTTGACTGGCTGGTTGTTTAACAGCAGCAGAAGGGATCTAAGCCTGTCCAATTAGAATGGATCTCAGGACACTTGCTTTGAAGGCAGGAGAACAAATGTCACTTCTTTGTCCTCTCTGGACATGAATAAAGATGCATACAGCTACAGCAGCTGTTGGCAGATATAGCACTACCACAAGGGAAGCCTGTGTGAAGATGAAGATAAATTGCACACCACAGAAGACAAAGGAGAAGAATTGGGGAATGAAAAGCAAAAACCAGATTAAGTGACATCATTGATCTCCTCATTTTAAATTCTGTGAGCCAATAAAATCCCTTATTATTTAAGCAACATTAAATTGGCCTTTCTTTTACAAATAGTGATGTCGCAATACATGCCTATTTTTTAATATATGCATTGTTAGATATTAACATACATTACTGAAGAAACAATAGCTGCAAGCTTTATTATGAAGGATTTTAGTTATTTTATATATTTCTTGACAAGAAGATCTTAAACTTTTTGATTGTTTATTTCAAGTCCAGTTTTACACTTTTGGGAAAAGATGGTAGGTTATATAACTATATCTATATTCATATATATATATATGCATATATATAATATTAAAGGTATGAACATATTATTTCCCCTCTTTTATTAGTTTAATACTTAAACTTGTTTAAAGGGAAAGACACGGAGTATACAATCTTCAAAATTCCCTGCTGATACCACAATTGTGTACTATGGTGAAGTTTATCTCAGTAAAAATATGAAAAAAATACTATTTATATATAATATAAATTTAAATAAATTTCTTTTTCCTACAGTTCAAAATCACTATCACATACTTCCCATATGAAAATTTTGTTTCAATAAAAAAAGGTAGTAGACATTATTTGGTCTTTTCACTATGTCTTTTTACAAAACTGATCAAAGCTAAATCTTCAGAAGCAAAGACTTTTTCCCTGTTCCAATGAGAATCTGTAAATGACTTGCTTCTGTTTTTCAGAGATCATAGCAAAAAAAAAAAAAATGGGGGGGTGTTTACATATTAAGTTTTAATACTTAAGCCTGTTTAGCATATATTTATGAACAAGAATATACTTGATAAAATAATTAGTAAAGTTGCTCTCCAGGCACTAGAGGGGAAATATGCATTTCCATATAAAATAGAGAAAATTTGTAACAAATGTAAAAATTAGGAATGTGAAGCTCAATTTCTGACCCCCAAGGAAATAAAGCTCTAAGATTGGAATGCAAAAGCAACTCTTGTTCATTAGACGATAATACGGTATTTTTTTTTTCAAAATGCATGAGCTGTAGAATAATTGAACACACTTAGCCATGAAGAATTAAACTCCATATGAAAACAGGAAAGAAATCTAAAATAATTCTGTAGCAAAGTTGAGAAAATCACAAAATGTACTGTAAATAGAAGTAATGTTTTCATAGAACTAAAATTGAATATTTCAAGTTAGAGAATAATATCTAATCACTGCATCCTGTATTTAGCTGTACACATATACAACACATTTGCTTTAAACTATATGTGTATAAAACTCTAAATAAGGCTTATTTATGAAACTATACATATTTATACTTATAGGTATATTTTTATATATAAACCCATAGTTTAAAATCTTTATTACTGTTAGCCAATGTTACATTATATGTGTGTAGATTACTAGTGTTCTTAGGTGTACTTCATCAGTGGCCAAACTGAGCATTTAAAAGATGAAACATGTTAAAAGATTCGGAAGGAACGCATGAGGATGTTGAAGCACTGGTATGCCAAATTGCCATTTTCTTCATCTCTGATGGGCAGCGCAGAGGTCGAAAGAAGTCTATTAAACTATGGTAGCCAGGGGGTAGCCTCTGTCATCATGACCAACTGGGCTCCATTGTTAATAGGCCATAAAGACAATTGTATATTCAATAAATTATGACATTTAAATTTTGTAAACATATGAAGAACCCTATGGCTTTTGTAGCTTTCTGTTTTAATTTAGCTCATTGCTAAAAAGATTTTACCATTTACATTCATCCGAAATTTCATTTTTCAGATCATAATTTTTCTTGATTTAATTCAGTAGCTATTAGCTATTTCAGTAGCTAGTAGCTAGTAGCTATTCAGTAGCATTAATAGCTATTTTTATATAAACCCAAACCTAGTACCTTTCTTTGATATTAAAAAACACTTAAAACAATAAAAGTTTCCCCCTTAGGCAAGATAGAAAGAAAAAAATTAAAGCTTTGTTTTTAGGTAATATGAACAAAAACAGTTAAATTGTAATTTTAACTATTGCCACTGATTTCTGTATAGCTATAAGCTCTCAATTGTGTCATTTTCTGATTTTGATCTGATTCAATAACATTTTCCAATTTGCCCATGTTTTTAAATTTTATTGAGGTAGCATTGGTTAATAAAATTATATAGGTTTCAAGTGTATGATTTGATGATACATCAATTTCTTGCCATTGTTTTAGTTCTCATGATTTGATCAATTTGGTAGATAAGTGGTATTTCCAGAGAATTAAAATAATAACTAATAAGATCAAGTAAATTAAAAGGAATGAAGAAATGTATATATGGATAAGCCTGGTTTAATATACCTTAGAGTGAATTAATTAAATTCCAAGTAGATTAGTTCATTTGTAACAGTTTTTTGAAGTAAACGTTCTAATTTTCTTAATGACATAGACAACAGTATTGTTATAATCTGTTTATGAAGCCTCTCATGATTATAAAATTTAAATAAGTGATAAATGACCACTGGATTTACATAACATGAGACTATCAGCCACACTGATTTAACTTTATTAAACAGTATCATTTTATGAAATTTAACCTTAACATGATCACCTTTCAAAAGCTGTAAACTGATTTGATTTTAAAGTTGCAAGCTGATCTGCATTTCATACCCACAGACACACACACACACACATTCTTAATATTTGCAAATCTTTGTTTTTGAAAACATATTAGACAAAGTCTGATGGATTCAGTAGCACAGCTCTGTAACTATAAGGAAATAATTGATGTTACTACCTCATAAATAATTCTGAAGCAAATTTCAAAAGCAAGTTTTGAAATACTAGTTGAACAATAGCAACATAATTGGATTACATTTATCACCTCTAAAGGTGATTCATTTGGAAACACAGTATCTGGTTATGGCAGCTTTAAAAATATGAATCTCATTAGTTTGTAATTAGATCTTGGGATATAACCTAGTTGGAAGGAATTTCTTGTATAGTTCATAGATGTATTTTTACACTCAATGAAATAAGTTGTTTAAAAGTCTAAACATAAAATTCAATGTAAGATAAAAGAAGCTTTTAATAGTTACAGAAGCAGGTGTTAGGTGAAACTGTCCTAGTAACTCAGTTGCTAAAAAACATGTTCCTTCAGGCTAATGCATCCCATTTGAACATTCAGAGCTGAAAATGATGCTCCATATTCACTAAAGGGCTCATATCCCCATGAGGAGAAATGGGATGTGACATATTTTGCACCCTCTTTACAAATCAACACAAAAATGCACTTGCTTTCTGATGATAGTTTAGAGGTTCAAATGAGAAGAAAAAGGCATGTTTGAAAAATAGCTCAAGGCTGCATGAAACATGAAAAGATACTGAACCAAATCATATGAGGAAAGAAGGGGTCACTTCTTTGTTTTAATGATGGCAGTAACAATAATTCTAAATATAAGGCAAGCCAAATATGCTCTGTCATAAAGAGAAAAGGCCCTATCATTCTGCAGCGTTATGACACCAGTAAAACAACTCGTATTTCATTAATTTTCTCAGAGTTGTATTTTCTAGCTTCTTGACTTTTTTCACATTAATTGTTATTTGAGATGAAACTTATTATTTTCTTTAAAAGTAGTTCTGAACAATGAGAATTTGTCATAATTATTGAATTATAATTAATCCAATTCTGTGTGCCCATGGGAAAAAACAACCTACATTTGTTACGCAATGTCCATAAAGGTAGCCATGGAAGCTTGCTAGGCCCATAATACCCACACTTTGCAAACATTAAATAAGTCAATCATTCAGCATTAGCATCCACTAGAGACCTATACCTTCAGATAAATCTTGCATACATTTGTTTTCAAAATAATCATTTTAATCCATAATTTATACATTAGCATTTTACTTTATTCTCTCCATTTTTATTATTTTTCCTTCATTTTGTCATTTTAGTTTTTTCTTCTCATTTAATTGGTTTTGGCATTTTGCTGAATGTTTTTCTGAATGTTGTTGAATAATTTTTATCATAATTTAATGTTGATGTGATATGTTGTGTTATGTTTTCCTCTGTTCTTTTCTATTTCTTTTTAAAACTTCATAACCAGTTAGTCTGGGACAGTGGGTTCAGTAAAAACAAACAAATAAATAAAACTGTGCCAGTTTTCTGGTTGAAACTTTAACATATACACTTCAGAGGGTTATGTTTCCATTATTAAAGTTGTTAAATTAAGTAGGAATAATCTTTACAAAATAGGAAATTTACCTGCTGAAGTTGGTTCTTCTTCCTCTGATGCTACAGTGGGAGTGGGGGGAGGAGGAGAGAGAGAGAAAGAGAGAGAGAGATTGAGATTCCATATTTCTAAACAGTGACTACAAGCTCTTGACTTGTAATTTGTGTATATATTAGAAATCTGTAGTTAGATAATAAGATAATGATAGATTAGTGAGTATTTACATGAAGTTAACATTTATATACTCATACTTCAAAATATGTGTGTATTAGAAAAACATTCAAAAGTCTAATTTTCATTTTTCTTTACTTTTGCAAATAAAATTGACCTTATTTAAATTGACTATAATTACTATAATTATTATACATAGTGTTGTTTAAGATATTATGTACAATGAGGTCTGTCTAGAAGGTATCCAGCCATATAATATGAAAAATAGAGACACTTACTGAAGAAGATACAAGATACAAAAAGCATTATACATAGGACAACGACACCTCAGTCTCCTTCAAGGGAGATGCTTTGCAACCTTCTACAGTTCCCCCACTGTCTCTTCCATTCTTCAAAACACTGCAAAATCCTTTGTTGTAATTGCCATCAGCTACCTGTAGTATTTTCCTGAATCTCATCAATGGTCTGAAATCTCTTCCATTTCAAAAGTGATTTTAGTTTGGGGAAAAGGCAGAAGTCACAGGGCACCAAATCTGGACTGTAGTGGGGCTGAGTCACCTGGGTGATTTGATGTTTTCACCAAAAAATTCTGCATGAGACGTGACGCATAAGCGGGCACACTGTCATGATGAAACTGCCAATCACTCGTTGCATTGTCACCAAAAGCCTTCTGAATCATCTGAATAGTTTCCATGGAGGAATATTCAAGCTTAATGCAAAATCTGATGCAGATTCATTGCTCTGATTGCTCAGTCATTTTGAATGTTATTGCCACAGTCCACATGCTCACTCAATGGCGTCTACTACCCGCACTGACTAGTACAGTGAAGTCGTCACTGTTCATGCATGTGCATCCCAGTCCCCTCTGCTTGACTGCCAGGTTACATCGATGTTGCACAAACCATTCTCTTTATATTAACAATGGCTGGACTTTTTTCAGACTTTGAACATACAAATACCACTCCATCAATAACTTTTTGGGAATGTTCAGCCAGCTAAGAGGAATTAAAAGGCATTGTTGATAATTGAAATACCATGTTCTGAGTTAGAAGTTATAAATAAAATAGGTGTTATTCAGCCTTAACTTGACTCAGAATCAGTTTGAATGCTGGTTAAGCATGAATATTCTAGCTCTTGCCTGGGCCCCCATCACACGTGCACACACACCACACACACAACACACACACTCATGCGTACCACATATTTCAGGATTCATTAGTGCTGATTCTGAGGTGAGGCCACAGGAACCTACATTTTAAAGGCACCCCAGGTGGCTTTGAACCTAGTGTTCTACCGTCTACACTTAGGTAAACATGGATACTATGAAATAAAAGGCCACAATATGAAAATGCAGCTTAATGTTAAAGCTGTAGTTCTCAACCCTGAATCTGTATTAGAATACCAAACTCTGGGCCCCGCCTCAGACCAATTAAGTCAGAATCTCTTTTAGTAGCACAAGTTTTCAGCCAGCATTGAGACATTACTAAGTAATACCAATGTAAGGTAACATAAATTTTCAACTCAAAGTGTGAATCATTTTAGTTCCTGGTTTTGAAGGGAGGAATTTTTGAGCAGCAAGACTCTGAGGGTAATCCCTGTGGCTGGGTGTTTGTGGAGGAGGGAACACAGTGATTACGATGGTGAAAAAGAAAAGTTTATCTGAAGTCACTGCACAGTTCTTCACAAAATCACCTTGTCACCTTTATAATAATAGACACTTTGTCAGGAGGTATTTCTGGCCTGTGCGCAAATGTAGCTTACCCAGAATATTACTGGAAATATATGACAGAGCCAGGGCTATTTCATTTGATTCATGAAGTTTTAAAATAAAAATTTACTCAGCTGAATTGCTTATAAAGGAGCTTTGTTCCCACGTGATTTGTTAATCAAGGTATCACTGTGCAGCCAGGGAGCAGCCTCCACTCTTTTCCATTAAGGTTCCATCTGCACAGAGCGCACACCACACAAGGTTACTTTGAGTCCTGACAGTATTTTCCTCTCACGCTCTTTGGCTTGTCTCCTTGGCACATGAAGAAATGGAGAGAGCAAACACAGTTGGCATGTGCAGCACAGAGAACATAAATATTTAAAAAGCTGTAAGCGTCTTTATCATGTCCAAAATATATCATAACATGGTCAAAGAGGAAAATTGTTGGTAGCTTCCAGGATATCCCATTAGGAAACTACTACAGGGGTTTGTAGAAGTGCTGACTTAGATGGCTCATTGTTAGTAAAAGTCTGGAGATTCACAAACGGAAAAAAAAAAGCACACTTAAGACTAGTCATTTTATGTGTGTGAACTCAATTTATAAAGCAACTGATGAGATGAAAATTACTGTGATTTGATAGATGAAGATAATGATGTTCTGAGTGACTGGGCCGTTTGTCTGAGGTCAACTGTATTTGAGCTCATGTCAGCGTGACTTTAAAATCAGACTCTCTCCACTATGACTTACTGTCTCACAAAGTGCTGATTCCATACCCAGTAAGAGAACAAGTGCAAAAGGGTGAAATGGTCATGGAACCAGGACTGGCTAGAGCTTAGTCAAACTTCAGCATGAGGAGAAAAAAACAAAAACAAAAACTGGATGTAGAAGCCAGGATAGAAACCCCTTTAAAAATAAAGTTTTCCCTTGAAACTTCTTTAAGTCCCTACAACTCAGGGTAGACATAAGCAGGTGAGATCCTGACTGTGTAGTCAAATGAAATATACTAAGTAAGTAATGCCTAAGGAAGAGTTAGTCTAATATTTTATCCCTCAATTATATGTGGATAAGCAAGACATTTTAGGAAAGAACTAGCAAGTGCTGGTGTAAACCTAATTCCAAATTTATAGGAGTATTAGCCATTAGAAGCATCTTAAAACCAAAGCCTCTGGGGCAAGTCATGCCCTAACATACACTTGAGCATGTAATACCTGAAAGCATCTTTGTAACAAATTAACAATATAGTTATACCTCGGTACTTATTAAACCTTGTCAAACTTTGTACTCATCACATTTTGATGAGAAAAGAAAAACTTGTCAAACCTTGTACTCATCACATTTTGATGAGAAAAGAAAACTGTCTCAGAACTCAGCACTTGCTTGGGACTCTTCACACTTGCTGAAAACTTTTATGAGTCACAATGCTATCTCACAAGGAAAATGCTTCATTGTTCAATACTTGTTGGTTCTGGCTTTTATCAAGAGTTCCAGAAAATATTAACATTAAGTATCGAGGTACCACTATATTAGAGTCAGCAGGTACACACGTCTGCATAGAAGTCTATTTCTAGGCAACATCTCCATAGTTGTGGTTTCTCATAATATGCATATGTCAGTAACCAATATTCATACTATTGTAATACATGGGCACAAACACACAAAGGCACACATACAAGCATTAGCATTGTTACTGACTCACTTTTTCAGTTATCTCTCTCAAAGATGGCTTTGCAGGCTAACTGTATTACCAAACAAAGCATCATGAATTATTAACACGTGAAAGCTAGTGCCCCAGAAGTTCATATAAGCCTCATATGGACATTAGTGGCTTCTTAGGTGATATTGAAGTGAAGTAAGTGTCACAGAAGGTAATGACAAGCTACGCAACTGATTCTTAACTCTTTATATATGCTTCTCAGAATATTAAAATCAGCAAATCAAATATGTGTGAGGTCTGTTCAGAAGGTATCTAGCCATGTACTATGAAAAATGGAGATATTTATTGAAGAAGATACAAGATACAAGAAACATTGTCCATAGGACAATGATGCCTTAGTCCCCTTCAAAGTAGGTAGCTTGGAACCTCACACAGTTATTCCCATCGCCATCAACTGCCTCATCATATTGTCCTGAATGTCTCTACCCTTTCAAAGGTGGTCTTAGTTTGAGGAAAAACCAGAAGTCACAGGGCATCAAACCTGGGCTGTAGGGGCACTAAGTCATCTGGGTGAGTTGATGTTTCATCAAAATTTTCTGCATGAGACATGATGCATGTTGTGATGAAGGAGCCATTCACCAGGTGCCCATAGCTGGGGCCTTCTGAATCTTCCGAATAGCTTCCGTGGAGAGATGTTCAAGCTTAATGAAAAATTGGACACAGATTTGTTGCTCTACTCGCTCAGTCATTTTTAATGTGACACACACACAGTGCACATGGCTCACTCAGTGGAGTCTACCACTCCCACTATTGTTCATGCATGTGCATTCCAGTCCACTCCCCTCGGCTGCCAGGTTGCATTGATGTTACACAAACCATTCTCATTGTATTAACAATGGCAGGACTTTTTCTGGACAGAATATCTATATCTATATCTATATCTATATCTGTGTAAGTATATATATAAACTGTCATACGCAAGTTCCTCTAATCCTGGAAATTAAAAAGGCATGCGCCAAGCAGAACAAAATAAAGTCTAAAAAATAATTCTGTATTGCTCTGCTTCATCGCAATGCAGAAGAATGGATGAATATTATTGTGGTAGAAAAACAGGCACTAAAAACATATATCTGATATACAGAATTTAGCTCATGTGGTCCTTCCATTGCCCATGAGAGAATAACCCAGAGTATTTGTTAAAATGCTCCAGATCCAGTGTATTTGAAGTTTGGGTATAGCCGACGTTTCTGTATTTTTAAAAAGCTCAGCAGGTGACTGTTATGTGTGGTGCACGGGAAAAGAGCTGGGGTTCCCATAGTTGGTACGGCAAGAGTAAATTAGCAGGCTTATAGGAAGTACTTTGCAGTGTGTACCAGGACTGTTTCACTAGTTCTGAAAGCTTATTTTATCCTATAATATCTTCAGGTTTATTGAAGTGTCTACATCAACCCTTGGGAGAAGATGACTCTGCTTTTGAATTCAGGAGGAAGTCTGTATCTGTGAACTAAGTAAATCTTTTCCCCTCTCCTGATCACAGTTATTGGTTTAGATAGGTATATGACCCATTTGGGGACAATAATGTGTAAGAACAGGTTTGTGTGTACTTGGATAAAGAGAGGCTCTTGGAAAGTAGTGTTCCTTATTCTTCTGAGAAAATGTCTAGGAATAATCCTCTGTTTCTCCTTTACGTATGGACAAGGAAGTCTGAGGCCCCAGAAACAGCTGGCAGACACTGCAAAATGATGGGAACCACCTTTAGAAAGAAGCCGATCCTACCCGAAAGAAAGCACTTAGATTCCTGATTATATTGTTGAGCCATTGAATCGTACTCTGACCTAATTCTGGACTCTAGTTCTAAGGAAAAATACTTCATTATCGTTTATCTAGTTTTAGTGGAGCTCTTTTTTACTTGCAACTAAATAGTATTCTGCTACAACCATAAACACTTTTGTTGTTTCACCTTAAATACATATTACAATGCATAAGGAAGTAGTTATCTCTGAGGCAGGCGAAACGTGGAATATTGGGTTAGCCAAAAACTCCATATGATTTTTTCTGTAAAATAAAAGACACATTTTTCATTTTCACCAATAACTTTGTTATTTGGATATTTTGAGTACGATGGCTCTCTCCCACATAGTATAATGTTAATTGTTCTCATTAGCATCTCAATTTGATCACTGTCAGCTTCAGCTGGTCTACCCAACTGCGGAACATCACCCAGCAAATCTCCAGCATGAAACTACACAAACCACTTTTGACATGTTCCATCAGTCACAGCATCTTCTCCATACACTGAACTTTTTCTTTTTTTTGGCATTTTAGTTACATTTTTACCTGTCTTAAAATAATCAAGGATAATATGCTGAAAATAAGCATAATAAATGCTTATTTTCTTCCATCTTTAATATTAAATAGCTACACGAAAATTCAACTTTGATAATTTTTTAAATGCACACAGATAGCACAGCTGCCACAATACAATACAATCTAACAAAATTGTTTTGAATGAAAGTGGACAACTAAGTGCTACCAAAAACATCTTATGGAGAAAACCAACCACACTTTTTGGCCAACCAAATACAAACAGCCTTGAGCTATGCTTTCTGAGAGCAGCTGGGCTTTTAGATTCACCAACATGTTTTTGATACAATAAAATGATTTATCTGATTTTGAAGCTGGTCACTGTATTTCCGGAAAGTCTGGCTGTGTTTATGGTCACGGACTGAGTTGGCGTTTAGGAGAAGGAGGAGAAGGCATCCTGTAGATTTTGTTCAGGTTTCTTTTGATATCTATTTTCCTTCCTTCCTTCCCTTCCTTCCTCATCCCTTCCTCCCTCTTTCCCTCCCACTCGCTCTCCTCTCCTTTATTACACAGGATCAACTGTCAAGTACAATAACTACCCAAACCTAATGGGCTGTCTATTACTCTGTTAATCCCATGATATCAATAAACACATACTTAGCCAAGGACAAGTTCCAGTCTCTTCATGTGCCCTCAACAATTCTTATATCTCTTCCTTTTCTTTGACTTATCCTTGATGTTTTAAGTAAACATTAATAACTTAGAAATTCCATCCATTCAAAATAATTCTATACTCAGTGTGGTTTGCCATTAAATAGGGCAAGTTCATTGTAAAATATATAAAATATATTTCTTAGTACTAATATCTATTTTATATATGGGTGTTACTCAATTCATATTGACTTATGGATCATTTTGTTTGCTATATATATTTTTTAAAGATTTTATTTCTTTATTTTTTAGAGAGAGGAGAAAGGAGGGAGAAACAGAGGGAGAAACAGCAATGTATGGTTACCTCTCACATGGCCCTCACTGGGGACCTGGCCTGCAACCCAGGCGTGTGCCCTGACTGGGAATCGAACCGGGACCATCTGGTTCCCAGCCTGCACTCAATCCACTGAGCTACACCAGCCAGGGATGTTTGCTATATTTTAAATCTAGTTAATTATACATCAAATATGCTTTGCAAGTATACAATTTCTATGTAATTCATTATTTCTATGAGTAAAGCAATAAGAAATATGTATTCTTTTTTTTAACTATATTTTATTGATTATGCTGTTACAGTTGCCCCACTTCCTCCCTTCTTTCCCCCCTCCCCCTTACCCCCCTTTCCCCTCCCTTTAGTTTTGTCCATAGGTCCTACACATAAGTCCTTCTGCTCCTGTACTTCCTATACTATTCTAACCTCCCCCTGTCTGTTGTCTACCTCCCATTTATGCTACCTGTTCTGTGCCCCATTCCCACCCTCTCCCCCTACCACTCCCCTGTTGATATTCCTCCATACCTCATATAACTCCCTTCAACATTTCATACAATAAAGGCTGGGTGGTGATGAACTT